>JAYMTA010001031.1:0-22276 GCA_036897625.1 Pelargonium cotyledonis
AGCCTTTTATTTTGACTTGATCATTAAGATAGATATATATATAGCAAGTGTGTATATATATACACTTGCTATAGTGCTATATGTATAATGTTATTGAAGAGGTTTATTAATTAGTTTATTTCATTTCCTTAAATTAAGGATAATATGTGTGCGGTTGTGAAAGAAACATACACACTACAAGTCTCTTCAAAGTTAGATTTATTTTAATGTGGTCGGAACCATGTGCATGGGGCTATAGTGTTGTAGCTACTAACTAGTGTGTATATATAAGGGGTCCAATTACAATCGATTTCTTCAGGTTGAAATGACTTGATCGAATTAATTTGACCAATAAGTAGGTTGACATATTCTATTCGATCCACAATTTTTTCATTGGAAACCCTAACTTGACAAAGTGGTATGCGGGTCTTCATTGTACATTACAGTCCCTCGACTCATCGTTAATTACCATCAATATTGGACCCAAGAAGACAAAAATGGCCCAATGAGTAACAAAAACTTGTGGATTTGAGTTTCAATTGTCACGACAAAGTATGTAATAATTGTAAACAACATCATCCCGTTTATACGAAGAGACTAGTTTCTTTTATCTCGTATGTGATTTCAAGGTCGAAGGACAACAATCTCATTGTTTTGTGGTATATATAAAACCAAAATGAGGGGTATAGTATACCTTATCCATCCACCACAAGCAAGCCAAGACCTACACATTTTTAGCAATAGTTCCCTTTACAACAAGAACACATTGTGGTCCGAATTATGGGACGAGTGGAGATTATATGGAGCTACCTATTGGTGTGGATGCAATACGAACAGTCAAGTTAACCATATCATTTCGAGTGGAGTAGGATAATACGGGCAAAAAAATACAACGAGTTTTGTTAAAACAGAAAAATATTTGATCGGGTTCAATCTAAAAAGTTATTTAGACCTATGTTATAAAATTTGAGCTCACAAAAATATGAATTTAATTTCAAATGCCCGTAAATTTAAATCAAAATTATCACCTCTACCGCAAGGATCAAATTAGTGAATTAGGTGTGACGCTAAGAGTGACGCATTTGAAGAAACAATATGTCCATTTATGTCCTATTTTCACAACTTTGATGTATACATATTCCATTCCACTAGCTTGAGTTTATTTAAGACCCTATCTTCAAATTCAATGGAGTGTGACCAGTCCAGTCAACTTGGTCCGCCACGTGAAATGACGAAAACGCCCTTACTTCCAACAACGCCACACGTCGTGTTTTTGAGGCCACGTGTCCTGGTCCTGTTGTGCAACATAGCTCTCACCTGTATCATGTATTGCATGTTGTATCCCAAAAATAATCCCTCATTGTATGGATGACATTAGGGTGGGCCGACTAAAATTAAAGACCCTTTTGACGTGAGAAAAATCTTTTCTTTTTTTGCCCTAAGACCACCCAAGAGCCAACCTAAAATTAACTAATTTATTGTAAACGTCATCATCTTTTTTTCCTTTTTGAGGTTTGTTTTTAATATAGTTTATTAGCGAGCGGGACGTCGGTATGTCGACCGACATGTGTTTAGGGTGAACGACATGTAAGATACTACGTACAGGACAATCGATCATTTGAATAAAAGAGTGAGACGACTAGATACAGAATTGTTGAACATTATATTCATTGACTGAACATATATTGATCGTGACTCATAATACTTAGAGGACACCTCGTGTTATTGATCTAATGTATCATGAGATGTTTATTCGGGAGTGTAGTCTTAGACAAGATAAACATACGAATGTGTGAAAACGTGAGCATTGCTTAGTTAATGGTTAATTGTCACTACTGTTGCTCGAGAGATCGTGGGCAGGCTTTGTTGGAATCTATGACCACTCGTGCTTTTCTTAAGCGTGAGTTATACAATTCTAAATACAACATGTTAATTTTTGCGACATATTAATTTTCTCTTATAGAATAGATCGATCAAAAGCGTGGCAAAATTGCAAATTGCAACAAGAAACAACATATTAAATTCATATTAGTTTTCTCTGATATTAATTCTCTCCTGATCTCTTTGGATCTGGTCATGTTTCCCCATGGTCATCTCTTCATTTCTCAATTCTATATAATATATGTACAACGGTCCAATTAGTTCATTAATATATATTATGCTACTAGCTAGGGTTTGTGCGAGGTCTCTATGTTTTCTTCTTTCCTTTTCAATTATTTTTTAATTTTTTTTTTTTTTTGCTATTTTCACTCAAATATGAGATGCGGAGCTTCGATTGGCCCACAAATAAATCCTATAGTTGGTATGTTGGTCCGTTTTAAGTTGTTTATGTATTTAACTTTTAAGATATTACGTAGTGTAATAACAACGATAACGTGAAGAAATGAGAAAGAACTCGGATAGAATGAACTAAAGATATCAGAGACAAACAATGATTCAAGACTGTTCAACCAAGTCCTTGATTCTCCATTATTCTCTCATGTGTTATAGTTCTGTTATATCTTTAAGTTGGTTATTTTTTGTATTTTGAATTGTTTGATCTTCACCTATCTTTGTGGTGATATTGTTAGATATGAACTATATATATTCATCTATCAGTCTCAATGAAAACGACACACAATTATCAGAGCTATTCTACACTTTTAAGAAGAAGATGAGAAAATGCTTGAAGAAGGTGGTAAGGTGATGCTCGTCCGGATTTGGCCCGAACAGGGTGACTCCTTCTTGCCTTATCCCTGTTTTGCCTCGGATGTTCCTTTGAACTCCTGTAAGATGTTTTTCATGCTTGGGAGTTTTTGGGTCGTGGGTTATAGGTGACCGCTTTTGTCGGACCCATGCCAATGACGTGGCATCTGAAGTGCCCAATAACAAATTTTCATAAGTTGAGAAAGTTTCAATTTTCGTGATAGAATCAGAACAAATAAAATATTTTGAATTATATCGTAACAAAACAAAATTTGGTGGTCAAATTGAAATAAAGTAGATAAAACATAGACTGTTTTGGATCATTATAAATCCATTGTCATATCTAGTCAATCACCCCATCATATCAGCACTAAAATATACAGCGAAAAACTTCAAAATTCATGCAGATATCACTGCATTTTGTACATAAAATTAAAGCATAGGAACTCTGAAAATGTATGCAAATAACTCCCATAAAAGATCAAGTGTTGCTGACTACTGGTAGGAGACCAAATGATATTATAAATACAAGCTCAATAATAATGACGTGATATTATTTACAAGCCTGGCTATATGATTTTAAAGAATGCATGCTCATCAGCTCTCCAACTTGATGTGCACAATAAGAAATAATGTACATACCCAGAACAGCTGATCCAGTACCCTCTTGATGAGGGGAAATCAGAGCTCCATCGACTAGTCAAAATTTTGTTTTGTTAGTGAGCAATTGTACCCAAAATTTGTCATTGTACGCCAGCTTCATCGTGTGAGTGAGGCTTCCGTGTTTATGTAAAGGGTCGAGCATCCTTGAAGGGTTTAACTTCGACAGCTCCGATGAAGCTGGATCAGCTGGCTCCGTAAGCTGCATTCTTCCACCTGAAAATATAAGTGAGTGAGTGAGAGAACTATGTTATGTTGCAATTAGATAGGAGAAAATGACCCTTGAATACGTCCAATGTAAGCTCATAGCTGGATATATATGAGATGTTTGAAAATTTGAGCACAAGAATGACAAGACAAACCTGAGATGTATGTGTTTTAGACAACATATCTCCACATTCCTCAACAAGTGCTTTCTCTCCACCAACCAGCTTAGCTAGTTCTGAAACCAGTCTTTCCATTTCCTCGGCCTGCGACGTAAGAGAACCTCATTTTAATAGACCCCAAACAAGCATAAAACAACCTGAGATGTGTGTGTGTGAGAGAGAGAGAGAGAGAGAGAGAGAGAGAGAGAGAGAGCAGCTACTCAATTCTATTCCATCCATTGTACCTTTGGCATAAACTTTTGAGCATGAAGTGTTATCATTTCCATCATCTTCACTGCAGAATTCAGGGCTTCCCCTACATCTCTTGTATCAGCCTACACCCATACATATGTATAACATTCTTAGTCGTTCATCAGACTAATAAAAGGGCACAACTTATGAAGCAATACAAAAAAGCGATTAAACGAAAACACATTGGGTTAAATGAAGAAGAGAATAATGGACTGAAAACAGAAATATGATACAAATAAACCATACCCTAACATTCCCACTGATTGGAAGTTGGAGGGAAGCATTCACCAAAGCTTGTATTATTTCTGACAGGGAAATCGAATAATCCTCTTCAAGAGCAGACCACTCCTCCAGATATGGCATCTAAAATAAACCCCTCTAGAATATCAGTTACTAATATCACAGTACTTGTGCAATAAAAAATATATAAAGGGAACGGAAGAGGTTACATTGAGCTTCTTTAATTTATTCCTATATTTGCAGTTCTATGATAAAAGGAAAAAATAGAACCAAGATCAAATAATTTAGAATGTCCAAAAGAAAATAGATCCAGCCTTACTTGAGCATCAAGAATTGTTGAAAGAGACTTTGTTCTTTGCAAAATCCCAAGCTCAACACGTTTCCTCTTTACAGAATCATATAAATCTGACATCTTGACCCTGAGAGAAACTAGTGTTCTCTACAACAAAACAGACGATTCATTTCAATATTGTTCATGAAAAAAATATCATTGAGTAAAGGAATGCTTGAAAGAAAAGAATAAAACAAAGTTTGTTCTACAAGGGAAGGGTAAAAAATAGTTTGATTAAAGAGTGAGAAACAGAGCGAGATTGCACAAAGGAAGTTAATATAAGAAGGGAAAAATCTATTGAGTGTGCTCTATTAGGGTATATCAATTAAAAGTCTGTATAAAAGAGTGAGTCACAGGGAGTTTAAAGGAGACATGTAATGTCTCTGACCTATAATAAATACAGAGAAAATACACATAAATTTGACAAAATTCAGTCTCGAGTATTTGAATGAGCTGTTCAGAAAATGTTCAAGAGTAACTGTGCAAGGTATGAATAGCGAGCTTTTTACTGCAATGCCTCATTGCACAAAAGAAGCTAAACTAGCTATAACAGATGCTTTTTTAAAAAATATTCCTACCAGCCAGTCATTTATAGTTTTGGCCATCCTTTTTTTCTCTCAACAACAAATTAAATCTTTTGTTCTTCACCTATTAAAATAGTCGACATTCCTTCAGGCACTACTCTGTCTAATGTATTGCGCTACCATGGACAAAACCATCTCTGCCAAAATCCCTCCCTCCTAATGGTTGAGTTAGAGACAAAAGAAAAAAGTTTATGTTCAAACTTTCATCTTCTCATGTTACTAATTTTACTTCAAATATGTCCTATTGGAAATGTTTGTTCTTGGAAACTACGACAATAATCATGCTTTCTAGTTTCTAGTCTCATGCTTAATATTCTTGACAATAAGAGCATCCCCATTCTAAGTGAGGCCCCGAGGAATCTTAAAGCCTCTTTGATAGAAATGCAAAGCTTAGCACCCAATGCTAAGCCCCACAATTGACTCTTTCTCCTTTTAGCACCCTTTGTAGTCGGTGTTAGGCATTGGAGGATAAAAAACTAAAGAGGGAGCTAAACCATGTGAGCGCTCTGTTTCCTCTTAGCACCCACGACTCTAAGCATTGGAGAAGCCCTATTAAGAACTCTCTCCCCAATCTAAACACAACATTTCTTTGCCATGACCAAGAAAGCCACCTTCTTCTAAGTTAAAGCACCTACAGCTAACAACACTTGATGGCTCAAGAAGGAGGCGTAAATCCAGTCATTACATCAGATAATCCTTTTATCCACCGGCTATAGTTTCAACCGATTATGAAAAGTTTATCAAGTGTACTATTATAATCAACAGAGCATAGATACCCACCATTAACATTTACAATTTAGCAAACATATAAGAGAGTGACTGACCTCAACTGCTCTCTTCTGAACTTGCATAGCAGCCGCTGCTTTTGCATTGGCAAATCTCCACTGCAGATAATGGTTGTGAAGCAATCTCAGACTATGCACATCTTCTTGCTGGCCCGAGGCTTTCCTTCCCTTCTTTGCACAAGGCGGGGCAGCCGGAGGTAGACAGACTCCTCCCATCTTTGCGGGATTCAAACACGACTTGTTGAGGACTGATGCTGGTGGTTTCTCACTTCTTTTAACTGAGCTGAACATATTGTTTTCACAACTGGACAAGGGCATATTTAAGGACCGGGCACAAGGCGAAGCGGAAACCCTGAAAGACTCACCGCCACCGGACACATTAGACTTGTTTCCATTTCTCTCAGCCTGAAACCTGTTCGACATTGTTGGCAACATATCCGCCTCCGGAATTGAAGACCGGAGGTCCGCAAGAGACCTTGCCAGGCAGTTTTGCACTGAATTTTCACTATTGACATTACTATGAACTGAATCCGTACTGGAATTGGACTTGCAGCTACTGCCTTGAGCTGGCACTGACATTGACATTCCACTATATTGTTGCAGAAGCTTCGCAGCCGCCGTAGCCGGAGGAGGACCGGAAATGGACCGCTGTGGGTACCTCAGCCTCGGCGACTCCACCCTGTCCGTCACCGTCGGCGTGTCCGGCCTCGATGGCGTAAACGCATAGCCATTTCTCGAGCGCGATGATTCCGGATTTTGGTGGTGGTTGTGTTCGGGTCTGCCTCCGATCTCCTTGAAGAGCTTCACAACCGCGCGCGATCTCCCCTGCGTAGACGCTGTCGCTTTACACTGTGTGCCCAGAGGAGTTTCCGAGGAGCTCCTGGTGTTCTCATCGGCGCATATCGAGGGCTCTGTTTCAGCCTGGCGCCGCCGCTGCGCAGAGCTTGAACGGTGTAGCGGTTGTTGTTGCTGTTGCGGTCTGGACTGACAGTGACTGGGCGATTTGGAAGCAAGAAGGTGAAGATCGCCGGAGGAAGAAGAGGACACAACCGGAGACATGAACCGAGAGCTCACCTCTCTCACCCTGGGTCGGCGAGGCGGTGGCGCCATGGCGGGGGTGTCCGGTCGCCGCTGCTCCTGCATTGAGGCTCGAACATCAACCATCAAATCACCCATTTCCAGCTGCAAATGAAGGGCAAAATCACGAAGAACCCATCAATTTGGATGCATAAACCAGTCCCAAAATTCAAAAGAGACGTTGAATTGATACGAAAATCGAATTGGGTCGCACGAAAATGAGCGAAATTTCAGCAAACGACGTACCTGAGGAATAGAATATGAGAAAATTAGAGGTGGGTAATGATTCTTGTGGTTGGTTCTGTCTGTATCTGCGGTCGGTTACGGAGTGCGTCAGTCCACAGAGACGAGTTTTGTTGCCAAAAGAACATGAAAACTAGCCGTTGGGTCTTTGAGGGAGAAGGAGCTGTAACGGTTGTATGGATTAAAAATAAAAAAGTCAAATTTTTTCTTTTTACCTTTTATTGAGGGCCACGTAATTGGATGGCATATTCTACACTAATTATCAATAGTTTTGCTTGCATTACTTTACTTTGTAGGAATGATTAACAAAGGGAAATGAAATTCCTCATCCCTAACTTTTGTTCTCTTTAGGGGAGGAGCCATTTAATAAGCTCTACTCACACTCATTATTTTCTCATAAATCATGGGTAAAAATTTAGGGTTAAATAGATCGCTAAGAAAAAAAAAAATTTGTATCCAACTTAGAGTGACACGCCATCATCATGGCACTTAATATTTTAGTTTATGTCAGCCTCCAGTTGCAGTAGATGAAACGAAAACGTTTCATTTTATGATATAATCATATCCAAAATGACGTCGTTTTGACATTCTAACCTAAAAAAATGAAGTAAAACGTCATCGTTCCATCAATCACATTTGGAGTTTGACGTGGTCTAAAATTTTAGGTGTCATAATAACGTGTCCCATCAAAACGGACTATAACCGATAACGTGGATTTAATCCAAAAAAAAAAAATTATAGTCCAAGGACTTAAGACAGGCTAAACTTTAATTAGGGGCTAAAATTAAAATAAAAAAAAAAGGTGCAAGTTCAGGGGAAGCAAAACAAAATAACCCAAAAAAAATTTGAGGTGGCATGTTGACGTGTTTTCAACATATAATGTGATATTAATTGACTTGTTATAACTAGTTAAGGGCAAAATTTTCAACAACAAAATGTCTACCACAACATCAACCAAGAAAAAAAAAAAGAAACAAAAAGTGAGGGAGATATAACGAAGCGTCTGCAAGTAGATTGAAAAAACAAATCAGTAGTGATAATAAAACCAATGGAAGAACAAGACTAATCAAGTCATTTTTTTTTTTTTTTGAAAAAGTTAACTAGTTGAGCTACACAACAACAAAATGTCTATCACAACATCGACCAAGAAAAAAAAAAGAAACAAAAAGTGAGGGAGATATAACGAAGCATCTGCAAGTAGATTGAAAAAACAAATCAGTAGTGATAATAAAACCAATGGAAGAACAAGACTAATCAAGTCATATTTTTTTTTTTGAAAAAACTAACTAGTTGAGCTACACAAAAGGGGGTAGCTCTTCCCTTTAAACCCCACCCCACCCGACGCAATGAGATTTTAACCCACGACCTCCCACATAGAAATGTGGGTTCTTGACCATTGCACCATCCCCTAGAAGACAATCTAGTCATATTTGCTAAATGCATAAATATATATTTATTTAATTCATAATAACATGAGAAAAAAAAAATTGAACCACCGTCGAGTGGTTCAAACTTCAAAGAATTTTTTGAAGGTAAAAGACCCAATTTGATTCATGATTTTTTTATAATAAAAAAAACTTAAAATGATACGTAAACTTTCAAATATAGACCCAAAATGGTCATCCTGATTAGATTATGTCAATTTCTTTATTAGGTGATCTTACATTTGTTAATATTGTGGGAAAAGAGGCCAAAGCTTTCAATTTTTCCAGAGAGAAATTAGTAAATAAGTGTTATATTTAATGTCCATTTTTTTTTTCAAAAATAATATGTTTTATAGTTCAAAAAAATTGACTTTATTATAAAACTGTTCGCTTAAAAATCAACTCATTCAAACATGTCCGACAAAAAATTCAAATATCTATAATTTACTAGTAGGCTAGTCAGATCATACGTGGCCTTATGCTCTTTGGCATTTAGGAATTAGGGTTTTAGAGATTGAAGGCTTTTGTGCGGTTGGAGGCGGCGTCGGCAATTCTGATCGATGGCGGACTGAAGGATACAGGTGAGAGTTGGGTGGCGGAGACGCAGAGTGGAGTCAGTTTCGAAGGAAGTTTTGCATCAAACCATGAAGGATCAGATCCATCATGCCCTGGAAATGGTGGCTTTGGCCATTAAGGAGGAGGACGACGGTCTGGAGGTAGAAGCGTTGGTGGGTGATGGAGGGTCGGGTGCTGGTCAGGGGTGGCGGGTGGTGATGGGTAAGGGAGAGAACGCAATAATGGAAGAAGACATGGCGAGCCAAAATGAGAAGGCTCGCTCAGGAAAATGGGGCCGAGGAGGGAGTTCTGCAGTGGAGGAGGCTGGCCACTTGCATGAAAATAGGGCTTTCAGGAGTGGAAGTCTAGGCCGGGTTTGGTTAAGGTCTTAGTTGAGGATCCAGAGTTGGAACATGCGGTTGAGCTAATCTTGTCGGGTCTCATGTTAGGCCCTGGAAGCTAGGATTGGTTTTGTTTGCTTAGGTGTTGGTTTGGTTTCTATGTGTTGTTTTAGTTCGCTTTTTGGGTTATGATGTTCTTGAGACATTGTTGGTCTCCTTGAGGTTAGGAATCAATGACGTAGAAGCTTGGCTTGTTTGAGTCCTTATGTCTATGTCTAATTCGGTTTTGATTCATCGGTATTTCTACTATATTTGATGTTTAGGCATTAATAAAATAGTAGATTTACTCATCAAAAAAAAAAAAAAAAGTAGGCTAGTCAATTCCTATATTAACGGTTTATTAGTTATAAATTACTTCTTCCTTCCAGAATACAAGTTACACAAATAAGTTTTATCATTGATTGCTTGAAACTTTTCGAATGGATTATAGAGGGAGGCATAGAAAATTTGGAGTGCAGATCATTAGTGGATACAAAGGCTATTATATCTAGGTTTTCTGTTTTCCTTCTGAAATTGTGGTTTGTGTTTAGAAGGGTCCATAAATTGAAAAATTTTGTCTGCATTTTAGTGGCAAGTGAAGCAACTGAGATTCAGGAATATGCAAAAGAAAATCACTACTTTCCAACTCCTTCAAGGACCAATTCAAGGGAGATTCATAAAGAAAGTAACTAAAAACCTGTACAACTATTAAACTTGCAAGTCTGCTACCTACAAGTGGGTTCAATTTGGCAACTAAAAAACCTAATCACCTCGAGTGTACACTAGTCATTTTTAATGCAAAGCCAGGAAACATATGTAACATACTGCTGGTGCTGCATGTAGAAGAAGTATCTTCCGTTCCGTGTGAACTCCACAATTGTACAAAATGTATTTTAGGGTGTAGGAAGGAGCGGGTCAATTCATTCGTGCAAGACGCAAGTTCGTCCACCCTCCCACCTACTTCTAGACAGCAAGACGCAAGTTCGTTCTCCATGCTGCCATCATCTGCTGCTTTCGGTGAAGTTGCCACTGACAATTAGCCATGAAAACTCTCTCCTTCGGAACTCAGCAGCAGCTCTGCTGTCCAGTAAGAAAAATGATCAGATTTGTGAACAAGTGCTCTGAAATTTTTATGGAAAATCATACTTGTAACACAAACAATAGTCTTCTCAATTTGAACTATAAAAATGTGCTTTCATGATGCAGTCACTTGTCGTTCACCTTTTCTCTACAATAAATAGACAGGAAACCTAACTCCAAGAATTTTGGCTGCGTTTGGATTAGAATTTTGATGGAAATAGGAATGATAAATTCTCATTCCCATTGCCATTCCTTCCATTCCCATTACCATTCCCATTCCCATAAAATGTTGTTTGGATCAATTAAAGTGTGGGAATAAGAATCATTTTTTTCTAATTGTTATTATTTGATTAACAAAAATAATAAATCATTAAAAATGAAATCGATCAAATTATTCGCACATTTACAAATATTTAAATAATTATACAAAAAAAACGTTACTTGTAATTTAAAAATTGATAAGCGCTACAATTTTTTTAATATAAAAAATCACTACCAAAATTTGAATTGTCGCAACTGATTTAATGGATCGGATTCGAATTATTGTGTATAAATTCAAATCCGATGCGAAATTTGAATCATCACAACTGTTTTTGAATGTATATACATGTGTGTGTGTATTAACTAAATTCGTAATGAAATTCAAAATCCGATTCCATCAAATCCGAAATTCTTTCAAATCGAATTGAAATTTATATTTATAAATCTGAATTCGAAAACATAAATTCAAATTCAATGCAAAATTCAAATTGTCACAACTGATTTTGAATATATAAATATGAATTCGAAACATAAAATCAAATTCAATACGGAATTTGAATCATTACAATTGATTTTGGACGTACATATGCGAGTGTGTATATGTTAATTGAATTCATATTAAATTCAAAATTCGATTTTATCTTATTTGAACTTCTTTTGGATCGGATTTGAATTGTAAATCTTAATTCGAAAACATAAATTCTGATTCAAAATTTGAATCGTCACAACTGGTTTTGAATGTATATGTGCGTGTGTGTGTGTATATATATATATGTGTGTGTGTGTGTTGTAAATTCGTATCCGTTCGAAATTCGAATACGAAACTGTTTTCAATTTTTTGTTTTTTGTTGCAATTTTGTTTTGTTCCAGAATTTTTGGTTATAAATACGCATTATTCAAAAAACTTATAATTATAATAATGTTCCTCTCGAAAAGTTATATGAAATCAAAAAAAAATTTATGTCAATCGGACATCCGAGCACAAATATATGAATTTTCAAAGTTTAAATCGTAAAATAAAAAGTGAAAACATGGGAATGGGAATTCCATTCCATCCAATATTGGTGGGAATCAAATTACTCAAGAGTAAAGGAATGAGAATGGGAATGAGAATCGGAATCAGAATGGATGTGTTTTAATCCAAACACCATCAATGGGAATCCCATTCCCATTCCCATTCTTCATTCCCATTCTCAAACCCAAAATAGTAATCCAAACGCTACCTTACTATCCATTATCTGAACAAATTAAAATTACCAGGAATGGTTATAAAGGTTTGCTAGTTTATGTATTAAGAGTTCAACTATTGGGACTAATTTCTTCCCGTCTATGTATCTCCCATGCAAGTCAAGTTTGACTACAGGCAGCCCTGACTTTTGAAGGTTTGGAATTTGCAGAACGAAAAATCTTGAAATATAAATTATGATATTATCTATCTTACCATCTTCTTCTTCTTCTTCATCTCCATTCTGACTTGTAAAGAAAGGAGTGAGGTAGTTCCTATCAAATGCAGTGAACGATGCGGCGCTGCAGAGGGGGCGACAAAATTAGATGCTAAAAAATAGAAAGAAAGAAAGAAAAGGGAATATTATCCAGATGTTACCTCTTGTGAAACTCCTTAAGTTTCATCCTGATTCTGTTCCCTGATGAAGGTCCATCCTCAGCGTAAGAAGGTGCTACATAGCCATGGTTCCCTTCAACAGGCTGAAAAATGAAGAAATAAGATAAAAGCAGGGTAAATATTAGTTCATTCTTCATCAGGGTACATCGGAATTCTATTTACAATGACCATCCATCAACCTAAACAGTTCATAAAAACTATATCCTTACAACTGAATAAAACAGTATGTGCATGCAGCCAGGATTCAATGATGAAAATTGCATCCAATACCTATATTACGCTAACAGACTGCTTAATATTCCTCTGCTACCAATGACAGCAAACAGAAAGCACATAAATCTTTCACGGTAAATCTTACAAAGATTATTATGGCATTCCTTTCAAGAGTAATTCAATTACAAGTAGTATCAACGTGTCATTCATGATGTCCTTAATCTGAAAGGTAATTGGTCAACTAAGACAACTAGAACATTGCACAAGAAGTCCACAAGTTCACATGCGAACCAATATAAACCCCACAATAGTCTTTGTGGGTTTAAAAGAGGCCCACATGAGAGGTGAACAAGCAAACTATACCTTGTTACTTTTATGATTAACAAAACTGCCTCTAAGGTGGTTTGGAATGCACAATGCATGGAAATTAGTAGCCCCGCGACAAAATGGGAAAGAATTTAGTTAGGATAAACTAAAAGGAGTAGGTGTACACCTAGTTATCACCGAAAGAAGAATTAATAATAAAAAAAAGATAATCTATAAATTTGCGGTGGAGATGGCTTAAATAGGATGAAGTGCAGGAGAATACAATACAAAATTGCAAGAAGTTTTGCTAAGAGATCCACATACCCTAAGGATGTGTTTGGGAACCTTGATTTGATTTAAAATTCATCATTTGAAATTTTGGATTTGAAATGTTGTATTTCAAATACAAATATAATTTTTGGGAAACCACAAAATTTCAAATGACAAGGTAAGAGCTGTCATTTAAAATCTCATTTTCTAAGCATGTTATGAATGCTATTGAATTTGACTCAAATTCAAATCCAAATCCAAATTCTTGGAGTTCCCAAATACTCCATTTGGCTCAAATCCAGCATTTCAAATGAAATAAGGGTTCCCAAACACGCCATAAAATTGAGTTTGGAAATTTGGATTTGACTTGAAATCCATCATTTGAAATGTTATATTTCACATACAAATACAATGTTTGGAAAATCATAGAATTTCAAGTGATAAGATAAGAATTGTCATTTGAAAACTCATGTTGTAGGCATGTTTTGAATGCTATTGGATTTGAGCCAAATACAAATCTACATTCTAAGGTTACCCAAACACTTTTTTGGCTAAAATTTAGCATTTCAAACTAAATGTTGCTTTATCGTTATGGTATAATTAAGAACGCAAGTAGTAAAATTACACGCAGGAACATAAATTAACATTTGAAAAAAAAAATTAACTGTAGAACTCACTCCGATTATTAAGGTATCATCACGGGGGAACCCATCAAGGCCATCACCTACAACATGTAAAGCTTCTAGCATGGTACCAGTTGAACCTCCAATTAGTAATACCTGAGAAATTGTTTGAAAGATCAGAGGTAAATCACAAAAACAAGCAAGACAAAGTATAACATAATTAACTCATGTTGAAAGAGACATTATGAAATACATGAAATTCAAAATTTTCAATAATGCCAAGGGTAAACATTTAATTATCACATGGAGATGGATTTTTGGTGCATTTGGGTATTTTTTATGGGAATGAGAATCAAACTGTTTTTTTTTCTGTAATTAGAAAGTATGCATTCTGTTTTTATTCTCATCCCCGTCTCCATTCCCAAGATTAACCCATTTTATTCTCTCAAGATGAAAAGGGGATGGGACTCCCATCCTAAAAGATCAAATGCTTATAAAAATGAAACAATATTGCACATAAATAGATACAACGAAGAAGAATAATGTTCTCGTTCCCATTTTATTCCTATTCCCATAAAATACACAGCCTAAGGTCTAGCTTGCTGATTAGAGTTTCACATAGTCATAGTTATTTATGACGCAAGGCGCACAATGGCGCAAATCCCTTCTGGAGCCACGGCGCATGGCGCGCGCCTTTTGAAAATACGGCGCTTATAGACACTAAATTATATATATAATATGCATATTTAATAAATTGTCATGTTAAAATATTATGTAAATAAGTTAATGATAAAATTGATATAATATGTAAAAGTCATCACTATGCCAAAGATCTAAAATGAACTATGAAACGTTAAATCTAAATATTTTAGTATTCATCCTCCTCAAAAAGAGAATCACTATTTTCGATCATCATCTGAACTTTGACCTTTTTAGTTTTGGCCATTGTTGTTCTTTTTGCCTTTCAATGTGTTATTTTGTTGCTGTGATTTATGTATTTATAATGTGGTGAGTATTTTTTTTATTCCAATTTTCAAAAATTAGAAGGTAAAAAAGTAGTGGAATAAGGAAATTCTATTGTGATTAGATTTTTTTTTTTTTTATATATATAATTGAAATCTGATTGCTTCAATTATAAGCGCGCCTTCCTTGCGCCTCGGCATAGGGCGCAGAAACGGCACGCCATTTGTAAATCGTCTCGCCACATGTCTCTTATGGCGCCATGGGTGCGCCACGCGCCATTAATAACTATGCACATAGTAATAAATAAACTTAAAAATACTGGTTCTCATCAAGTGAAAGAATAGGGAAAAGGATATACAGTGGTTTCCAAGGATATTCATACTCAAAGTGGTTATTTTAATGTGTCACATGATAGTGTATGATTTTGCTAAACCCCACATGTTCTGAGATTTTTCAATCTTCATTGTATGATTGACCCCTAGTTGTTCCTACAGTCAGCAAATATCTAAGATATCAGAGCAAATCATTAGAGCCATAACTTATTCGTTGAACCTAGATGTCAGATTATTATTCATGAGCTGTTTCGGCTCTCACGAGATCTCTCTGATGAGAGAAAAATCAATTGATTAAAGCAAGCCATTACCATATAGTAGAATGTGTCTGAGTGTGCACTTCACAAATGGTTGCAAAGGAGGAACAATGTGCCGAATTGTTAAACCTAACTTCAACCTAAATGCATAGTTGATAGATAGAAGGCCCAATTAATAATTAAGTGGTCAATGGGTCATCAACAACGCATTCTTCAAATGTGAGATACTTCAACACTTCCCCTCACTTGCAGAACTGGCAACATAACTTGCCTTGCACATGACCATAACATATGAAAGAGGCAACACAAACAAGCCATATAGGCTCAAGATCAAACTAGGTCTGACAGCATGTTAAATTTTACTCCAACATCCAACCTAAAGGCCAAAGCAGATCAATGGATAACCACATCAATATATCAAGTGGTCATTAACTCCACATTCTTCCAATGAGCTCGAATGATACAAAGTGTGGGGTGAAGAAACAAGATATAGAAGATCGAGAACAGCCAAACTGGGATCTGGAGATGGAATAGTAGCACTAGAATAGAACAGAACGATAAGAAAATGCATTGCTTAGAAGCCTCTGGATGGAAACACGTAACTTCAGATGAGATAAGTAGAATAAGACACTTAACGTGTGAATGGGACAACAGAAATCACTTTTAAAGTTATTGGAATCAAATGAAGGTTTATGAAGACAGAGAAGGCTGAAAAAATAGTTAAGATCTAATTCAGGAATGTTACAGGGAGCTTTTGCAAAGGATTTGACAGGCCCCAAGTAATACGGATTTTAATTCGTGATGTTAGAGGCCATTGCAAGCAAATAACAATCTAAAAGGTACTGCCTAATGAAGAACAAAGTAAAAGAGTGGCTATCCTTCTCATTTTTGTATGGTCCAAGATTTAAACGTGTATTCCATCTCGAATTTAACAACCTTGTTAAAAAGTGATTTTGGAATCGACATGTTCTTGTAACAACTAACAACTACACGTGGGGAAGACTCCATTTTTACAATCTTTCCTATGTAAACTCCATAGCCACATGGGGAAGATAAGACTTCCATAAAATAAAAAGAAATGGAAGTGCATGTTGAGTACGTGTGTGTAACATATAGTCATACTGAAGAAAAAAAATTCAAACCATGTAATTTGGTTGAACTCTAAGCCTAACCAACTGAGAACCAAATGATAGTATTTGTAATGTAAACAACTTTCAAATTCTGGTTTAAGTTATGAATCACAAGAATGAGATATATCCACTTTTTTCAGAAGGTAAGTGCCTCTTACATGCTCAAATTTCACCAGCTATAAACAAAAGGCATTGATGCAAAGATTAAATTCAGCTTGCTTACCGTCAAAACAACTATTGCAGTAGTCGCACTGAAAATTGTCTGGCCATGTCCTTCAGGAAGATCATGAACTGATTGCAGAGCGAGGGCAAAAGCCATAGCCCCTCTGAGTCCTTCCCTCATATATAACAGTTATTAGGCAATATTAGTAAAGATTAAAAAACAAATTCAAACAATCAGCAACTCTCACTCTCCTTACCACTATACCAAAGTGCCTTTCTATGCTTCATAGGTATTTTTCGATGAGCAGGTCGAACTAAATTGACCAAATAAGCACAAGAAAAGACATTTGCAGCCCTAAACAGAATATTGCACTGCTTGATTAGTTTCATAGCACCACGCTGGAAAATAAGAGTATAACGAACTATCCATCATCAAAGAGTCTTAACATTAACAAGTAAATTGCACATACCTTGCAACTATAATAAACAACTGGGGGAAGCACAACCAAGTTAAGGAGAATCACAATAAATTTTCAGTTACAATAGAGAGAGAGTTGTGAAATTAATCTTTGGACAAATGCTACAAGGATACAACTGAGAAAAAGATGAATCCAGCATGCGACCAACTATGCTGTTCCATGGCAATATCAAATCCCATGTATATGAATCTGCAAATCAAACAAAAGAACAAGGTGTCATAAACATAGAACAATTCGACCACTCCGCATAAGAGAATGATGAAACGCATTCTTACACGAATGTCTCTGCCAAAGATGATATCAAATGGAAAAACGCCGATACAAATCGTTGAGATTTTACTGATAAATTTGAGTACGTGTAGTGTTTCATGACCTATAATAGAAAACAAATGTTTCACAACTGTGCTTCAAAAAGTAACATGTAAATAAAAGATCAAACCAAGATATATCCGCTTACAATTCCTGTGAATAGTATAGACACTATTCCAGATAGACCAAGACCTTCGGCAAGCATATACCTACAAATAACATAGTGTAACATTCAATTGCATCCTAAAGCCAGAGTAAACTAAGACAGTCTCATAAAGCATGAAATGATAGTCCTGGAAATTGCTTACGAGAAATATGGGAAAAGAACAAAAAGGCAGCACTCCAAGTTCTGAAGACTGCATAGAGGATAACCCAAGTTTGGATCATGTCAGATATACTATAAACAACCAAAAGTTGGGCAAAGAAAAAGATAGTACACTACTTACTTGTCAATATCCAAACCAGCATACTTAAAAAGGTTTGGTGAGTTAAGGTTTCACAGTACTTCCAATCAGTTAAAATTACATAAAAGTAAAATGTCAGATATAAAAGGGGAAAAAGGAGAAGAAGAAAAAAAGAAGAAGATTTGATTCGAAAGGATATCAAAGCAGAAGTAAATCCAACTGCAACACCTGTAGAGAAACAGTAAATGAACTCTTAGTAATCTTGAAAACAACATAAAAATTAAAAGAGGTAAACAAAACATCTAAGACTGCATATGCAGTCTATCAAATCAGTTATGAGAAACAAAAGAGCAGAAAATGGTATTTATGTAGATCTTCTTATGCAGGCATGAAACAACATTTCTCTCTTTTACTTGGGAAACTTTACCAGTAAATCTCAGGTGCTGCATGTAATTTACTGAAAACCAGCTGGTTAGTGATCAGATGACAATATGAAAAGGGAAATGACTTATACACCTCCCAAAAATCTAATTTGGACAGCTTGAACCTTGAAATTCTTAGTCAAGGCCTAAAAGCTCTTCCATTACATTCTGTCTTCAACTTAAAAAACTTTTCGTTTTATTATGTAATCTATAATGACGAAAGCCATCCATTCTCATGGGATGTTTTTCAGTTCATCTTAGAAGGAATAGACTGCAAAATCAAACAAATGCAGCCATGGAAAATGTACCAAGGAGTGTATTGCCACATTTGAAGTATAAGGGATTAGTAGTCCAAACTTAGATGTTCAAGGGTAATCTGGGTGGGCAAAACATTATTCTTTATACAAAATAATCCATATAGCTCACTCACAATAACACTTCTTACAGGACAGTTAAACTTACTCTTATCCTTTCTTATTAACACTTCACACCATGAGTCTCACAACTGACTTTGGAACACCAATTAACATACTTTGTCGATTATGAATGCACATTCCTCTTCTTCTTTAGGTATCATGAGGCATTTTTTCTAACACATACACCAAATGAACAAATGGTCAATGGCATTAAGGACTTCAAGTTTATCTTTTATTTTCAAATAAACAAACAACAATCAAGTCATTTCCCAAACAAATGGGTCGGCTACAAAAATCTTTTAGCAAAACTACTAGGCACCTTCTGCTCACATTCTCCTTCTTTACTCCTTCCTATATAATATGCTATTTCCTCAATAAAGAAGCTTTTGTTACCATGTTTACCTAAATATTTCTTTCCATATCAACTTTGACCTATCTCCACCTCTTTCAGTCCATCCAAACTGAATTCTCTCACTTTTCCTCGGAAGGTTCTCTTTACATTTTCAAATATCCATTCTTATGCATAACCATGACATTTACATTTCAACTATTGTCACTTGTAAGAAGGTTAGGGGTCTATGAACTCTCTTTAGTTTTACTTTTTATCAGCATAAATGTACTATAGATTAGATTCTTCTCTAAGAAGGAGATGAATTAGAAATCATACAGTAATATACAAAACAACATTAGCAATTAAATCTCTATCAAGATTGGCATCTATTATCTCGAACAGCCAATATAAACATCTCCCCACTAAGTCTTATTATACCCTACTCGCAAATTACACTCATGAAACACAAATATGATGTTTTGTTTACGTCATACCTAAAAAAGGGATCCAATTAATTAAAGGAAAACAATAAAACAAACAATAAGATTCACCTGCAGACATTGATCCAACAAAGGTCTCAAGAAACCTGATGATGATCATCAAAAAGTTTTGAGCAGATGATGCTTGACTTCTTACCAAGGACATAGTCCTGCAAAGCCAAACATTGATTGATTTAGAACTGAATTTGAATAATATGTCACTGGGTATGATAGCAGGGTACTTTACGTACCTATACAAGGAAATTGCCATCTACCATTGTTGCAATATTCAGCAGAGAAGGATAAACAAAAACAGGTTAGCTTGGGCTAAATAATCTGGAAAAGAAAAAACTGCTCAACAAGGACACTAAAACATTAACAGCATGAAACAACTCACGGCATCATTCAGGACAGATTCACCAAACACCAGAGCATATAGGTTTGTGTCTGTGCCAAGTTCCTGCAATTAAGTCCGCAACCAATATATTTGAAAAAATTCGGATTAGCCCCTTTTTTTCCATTGATCGGCTAGACTCAGAAGAAAAAAAAAATCATGAGAATTGAAAGAAATCAGTAATTTGGCATGGAAATTAGGTGTTATTTGCTAAAGGTGTGGCACTGGGTTGAATTGGGGGGAGAAGGGGTGTTATTTACATTATTACAAGTTTTCTTTATCCTCTGTTTGATAACTAATAGGTCATGTAACTCATTTGAGATAAAAGGGGTTGATGAATCTATTCATACCTCTTACTTTCATTCTTAAAAACACTACATGTCGTAATTGAGAATAATTTCAACAAATCATCCTTCAATACAATGAATGAATAATCTCGCATAGCATAGGCCATGCTATCCATTTGACATGAAAGAGGTTGATAAATCTCTTCACGCCTCTTACTTTAATTATTAAAAAGACTAGGCATCATAAAAAGCTAGAGACATAATTGCAAATAATTTCAGCAAATCATCCTTAAACATACTGAACAAATAATAACATAACATATAACATACTATGAATCATTTTAAGTAATCAATAATCATGTCAAACAGAACATCACATGAGCATAAGTGGTTGCAGGTATACAAAAAGGGATTATTTTTTGTCATGAAAAATGTGTAGTATTTTACATCATATTCATGCTAATAATTAGCTGTGTGAATCAAATCCCAAATCACCTGAAATATGGACAAGACAGTGACTGGATCTGTAGCAGAAATAAGAGCCCCAAACATCAGACATTCAACAAATGGAAGTCTGTACATCACGTAGGCTGCACCACCAAGGTATCTATAACAGAAGCATTTAAGAATGGTTTTATATGGATAAAAGGTCATAAAATCTGTAAATAATAATTTAAAAGCTCTGATTTCATAAAATGGGTACTACTTTGAAAAGAATACTCACACTAGTACACCTGTAACAATGGCAGATATAAAGGTTCCTAGAATGGCAAATGTGACTATGGCCCCAAAGTTAGAGAAGAAAGGTTTCTGCATAATCCACAAAAATCAAACCTATAACGCCATATAAAAACAGGAACTGTGATCACTTGAAAGGCACATACTCCAGTAGCAAAAACAAGAACTTACGGGAGCAAGACTGAACCCAGACTGAGTGAGCACAAAACATGTCAAGAAAACACAATGTACGAAATGGCAATTTTGCACAAATTTGAGACTGAAGCAACAGTTTCCATTTTGAAAAAGAAAACAAAAACTCCTCAAATCATTAGAATAGGATATAATATGATGGGCGGCAACAGGAACAGGAAGAAGAACTCTTCATGAAAATTGAACCACGACCTGCAGAAATTAGCATGCAATTGGCACCAGAAATAGTAAACAGTAAACACAAAACACACATTGTTAAAATTCAAAACTAAACATCAAAACACCAAGAACAACCTGATGCTATTTTCAGTATTTGAGATATTAGCAAGTCCGCCAACAATCAAGCCTGCGGAAATATAAATATAAAAATCGGATGAACGAATCAGCATCATACAATTGCTAGCAACTGAGTCAAAATTGGAAAATGAGTACTTCAATCTATTAAGAACATAAAAAGAAAAGAGCAAAAAACCTAAGAAAATGGTGCGATGATACCTATGAGAAGAGAGGCGCTGGCTTCAGGAAGGTAATAGAATTTGTGGCGGCGAAGAACGTGGCCGAGAACGAAAGAGAGGACGAGCATCATGATCTGGAGGAGGATTCCGACTCCAGCGGCTTGCTGATCCTTTCCGGCGGAGCCTTGAGTCGAACGCGCCACCACGGGCGATAACAGGTGTTCCTCGACCTTCATTTTGGCCTTGGCCCTCCTCACAAAACCCCAACAACTCCTCCAATGTTCTCTCTGGACTTCCTCTCTAACAAAGTTTACAGAAGCTGTGTCTGTGATTATGCTTTTGGCCACCACCTCCTATGCCACTGTGGAGAACACCGAAATGCGAAGGATTCACAACAACGACCAACTATATCAGGAGCTCTCGCTCGACTTGGGGCCACTTCAAACCATTTTTTTTGTTTTGTTTTGTTTTATTTAATGGTGTAATTACATGTATCTCTTTTACAGTTTACTATCTTATTAGACTATTTTTTTTTACAAAATACTCTCAAATTTCATTTTTTATATAAATAAAAATAATTATAATTATAAAA
>JAYMTA010001032.1:0-22275 GCA_036897625.1 Pelargonium cotyledonis
CTCGGCCGCCCAGACGATCCTCCCGGACAGCGATGGCGCCATCGACGGCCACCTCCGGGAGGTGGGGCTCACCTTCCACCTCCTCAAAGATGTTCCCGGGCTCATCTCCAAGAACATCGAGAAGAGCCTCAAGGAGGCTTTTCAACCGTTGGGAATATCGGATTGGAACTCGATTTTCTGGATCGCACATCCGGGTGGGCCTGCCATTTTGGACCAGGTCGAGTCCAAGTTGGGCCTGAAGCCCGAGAAGCTGGAGGCCACGCGCCATGTTCTGAGCGAGTACGGTAACATGTCGAGCGCGTGTGTGCTGTTTATACTGGACGAGATGAGGAGGAAATCGATTGAGAATGGGCTCGAGACGACTGGTCAAGGGCTCGAGTGGGGTGTGCTGTTTGGGTTCGGGCCTGGGCTCACGGTTGAGACCGTGGTGCTACACAGTGTTGCTGCTTGATTGGACCTGTGGCCCAATATGTATGTTTTCTTTTTTGTTTCCTTTGTTTGTATTGTTTCTTTGTTTTTCATTGATATGGAGATTAAAAAAAATGAAATAAAACTTGATGTGGTATAAAATGATAGTCGCGGTAAATGATACATGACACAACAAATATTTCACTGATAATCTGATCTGAAAACGTATGCAAGATGTGTAGTTGAGTTTTTCTTCTTCTTTGGTGTGGTAAAAGTTCCGAAATAGTTTATGAACATTCGGGTTTCGACTCAATTTAGTTATCGAACTTTTTTAGCCAAAAATAGTCTCTGAACTTTCGGGTTTCGACTCAATTTAGTTATCGAACTTTTTTAGCCAAAAATAGTCTCTGAACTTTCGTGTTTCAACTCAATTCAGTCTAGGAACTTCCATGTTTCAGCCAAAATTGGTCCATTGATTTTTTGTTAACTCAAAATAGTTCATAAACTTTTAAATATTGTCCCGATTTGGTTTTTAAACTTTCGATATCAGCACTATGGATAAGACTATTTTAGATAAATATTTGAAAATTCATGGATCAAAATAGTCCAAAAACACAAAAATTCAGAAGAATTTAAGAGTTAAAAAAATTTATTGACAAAATAGGATCGAAACACAAATTTTCATGAACTTAATTGGATATATATTTCATTTTCCCACGTTTTTCTTATAAAGCATGATTGGTTTGGCATAGCAAACACCTTTAAGTTACTGTGGAGGTCAGTTCCTTTGTCCTTTGAAAGTAGGATTGTTGACAAATTTTTGCAGAATCTACGTGGTTTGACATGAACAGCATGATTATGATAATTATAAGGCATGTCTCTCAACCACAGTCCATAAATATATATAGGAAAAAGAAAAGATAAATGGAAGAGCCAAGGTAAAAATTGTTAGGTAAATTATCCAAAAACCAGTGGATTCTGAAGTTTCACATCTACCTATTGATATAAAGCAACAAAATATATATAGAGGCGGCAAAATGTCAAATCACGTTCAAATTGACGAATTCTAACTCGATCATATAAAGAGAAACTGGCTAGAGAAGGTTGTGAGTGGTGGGCATATTGCATGGTGGGGTGGTCATGAGCCGAGAGTGGTGGAGGCGATGGCTCTTAGGGCAGCTTTGGAGTGGGCGGTGGAGCAAGGGTGGTCAGACGTGTTGGTGGAGTTGGACGCGCTCGGTGTGGTGCAAGTGATACAGACTGAAATGGAGGATAACAGTGCCTTCAGTGTTTGGTTATTTGTGATATATGTCAGCTTTTGTCGGAGTTAGATAGATCGTCTATTAGTTTTATTCGCCGATCTGCGAATGGGGTGGCTCACACACTTGTTAGGTCCGTGTATTCGTTGCCAGGTCTTGAAGGTTAGGTCGGTGTGTCGGCCCCTCCTTTTGTGTTGACGTTGTTATGTGATGATTTGAGTTATTAATACAAGTTTTACTCTTGCTCAAAAAAAAAAAAGTGTTTGGATTGTTCAAACTAGGATAAAATATCATATTTTAAGCATATACACGTTATTTTATATGTGTATACTCGATATTGTCCTAACTTGACCCGATTTATGTGGGTTGATAATTACAAATCTAAACCTACCAAAACAAATTAAATTTTGGATAACGGTAGATCAGATCCATTTTGCCAGCTCTATTATGTCATTACTATTAAAAGAAATTTTATATATGATATGAAGAGTGAGATATCTCCTTTGCCACCAAAAATGAAAAAAAAAAAAAATCTTTTAGTGCTGTGTCATACAAATTTATATTCACATACAATATGCTAATTAATAACAAATTATTGCTAGAAGAAGAAAAGAAAAGAAAATCAATTTATTAATTTATTATTGATGCCCCCACCAGACCACATCATAACAGTAGTGTGGGTATAGTTATCAACAAAAATATTATTACATGTGAACAGAGGTTGGCAGAAGAAAACAAAATATGTTTCTAAACAAAGTATAAACATTTGGATAATTTCTTTCCAGTTTCCTTTTTTTTTTTCAAAAATATAAATTTGCCCTTTGAGGAGTATGAGTAATTAATCAACCTTTCTACATGACCAAATGATTAATGTCACTTTGGATTTTCTAGATCTCAGGTACAAGTCTCCATATCGACGGTATGAGATGAGATTTAGAGTGACGCTCCTTTTAGAGAGTAAAAAATATTGTTACTTCGAGTATAATGTCCCGTTGTTTATAAATTAAAAAAACATTATGTCTCAAAACTAAGTGAAAATTTTAAAAAATTTAGTTATTCGTGAATTAACAATAGTGTCATGCATTGCATACAATAAATCCGTTAGTATTTATTGAACTTGTCAGAACACATGTACACAGAATTTGATGAGTTAATATAAAAACATTACTTAATTTTTCTTAAATTAGAAATAAAAGACACTTATTTTTAGATGAGTAAGTATATAATTTAGAGCTTGTTTGGGGACGCTATATGTGCCTTCAAGTAACTGCCGCATCAACATTTTAGCAACTTAGATGGTTAATCTTATAATCAAATTTGGTCCAATAGCCCAAAATGTTGCAAGCTTATATGGGGTTAGGGCCGGCAATTTGTATCATAATCCGTGACACGACACGACACGAAGTTAAGCGGATTTGGATTCAGCTTAAATGGGTTCGTGTCATGTTCATGTGTAATTTTTAACCCTTATAATAATCGTGTCGGGTTCGTGTGAAACTCACATAACCCGTTTAATTAAACGGGTCCTTATTGTGTCATCTGACTCATTTATTATAAAACTCTTTTAAGGACCTTGTAATTTTAAGAAGGAAAAACTATAATTAAGGCATTTAAATAGATAATCGGGTCAACAAAGACTCATAAACTAATTGTGTCGAGTTGAGTCGTGTCAACCTAAACCCGTTTAAGTAATCGTGTCAGGTCAACACGAATCCAATTATTAAACATGTCTATCGTGTCGTGTCGTGTCAACCCGCTTCTAAACAAGTCGTGTTCGTGTCGCGTAATTCAACCCGTTTAATTAACGGATTGAATTCGTGTTGACCCATTTAACAGAAAACTAAACTTTCAACACGACATGCAAACACGAATTGCCACTCCTCTATGGGGGTGCATCCATACCTCTAATGATTCAAATCAAAAAAAGATTATTCAAGTGGCCATTTGAACAGGGGAGAAGCTATTCCAAGCTTTGAGCACAAACTTGCTCCACCTGTAGGTGAAAACTGAGAAGTGAAACCGTGAAAGAAGAAAGTTTCTTTTTCCTCTTTCTCTGAATCTTTGTTTTTCACTGTAATGGACACCAAGAAGAAATAAAGTTCCTTCCTTTGTTTAGTGTTTTGCGCAGAGAGAGATGGGCAAGGCTTAGAGCTTCTTGGGCTTCGCTTTGATTCTCTTCTCCTTTTCAGTTATTCCATTTCCACAACCACACACCACAGCTTCTCTCTTTCGCTTTCTCTTCCCAGATTCCCCAAACCTGGTTTTCCATTAAATTATTGCTGTTGCTTCACACACCCACATGCATGTTCTTGGGTTTGTCTGATTTGGATTGGATCGCAAGGATCTATCGATATATATATATATATTACTAATTTCTTCTTCTTCTTCTTCTTCCTCTTGGTGGCGACAACAGCAACAATGTTTCAAATCTCTCTCGCTCCTTCGTTTTGGGCTGTTTGTGAGTTTAATTAGTTAAATAATTAGGCTCTTGGACTTTGGTGGTAGTTGCTTTACTGGTTGCGTGAAATTCTCCCAATCGGTTTTGACCACAACCCTTGCCTGCCTATATGTTAGCTTCAGTTTTACATAATTTCAATCATCGAACGATTAATTCCCCTTTTTTCTATTTCAACAGGTGGTGGTAGTGGTGGCGGTGGCGGTGGCGGTGGCGGTGGTGGGGTTCACTAGCTGAGTCTCTTTTTTTCAAGCGAAATTGGTGTTCTGAGGGGTCACAGGAGAAAGGAGAAGGTGAGATTTCTTGGCCTCTTGGATTGGATCTTTGCCATTAGGGACCACGCGAGATTCTTTTTCTTTTTGTTTCCAGTAGGTTTTCACTGTTTCCATTCTCCTGATTTCTTGTCCCATTTGGGTATAATTTGATAGGGGTCTGATCTGCTTCTGGAAAAAGATTGCTTCGTTTTTCTAATTTTGTTCTGCAATTATCAACTGGGTCTGTGTTGCTTGTTGAATTCATTGTGAACCTATTATTGCTGCCTTTGATTCTTACTAGTTTGGCGTTTCCGGGTCTTTCGTTTTGGGGATGGGAGGGTTGTGCTGAATTGTGATTGTTATGCTTAACTGTAGGAGTCTTGGGTTTTTTTCGTTCATACTCCCTAGGCATGGCGAGTATTGATGTTTCGAGATTCGCCCATAGCCCTGTGCACAAGGCTATTGTTATGAGGGATTATGCTGGTCTCAAAAAGATACTTTCGGGTCTTCCTCGGCTTTGTAATCCAGCTGAGATACATACTGAATCTGCTTCGCTGGCGGAGGAAGAGAAGGCTGATGCCATAGCTGCTGTGATTGACAGACGCGATGTCCCAAATCGCGACACCGCTCTTCACTTGGCTGTGAAACTTGGTGATGGAACTGCTACCGAAATGCTCATGGTTGCCGGTGCAGATTGGAGCTTGCAGAATGAGCAGGGGTGGAGTGCACTCCAGGAAGCAATTTGCAATAGAGAAGAAGCAATTGCAATGGCTATAGTCAGGCATTACCAGCCGCTGGCTTGGGCAAAATGGTGTAGAAGATTACCTAGGTTGGTAGGAACTATGCGGAGGATGAGGGACTTTTACATGGAAATTACATTCCACTTTGAGAGTTCTGTGATCCCTTTCATTTCAAGGATCGCGCCTTCAGATACCTACAAAATTTGGAAGAGGGGTGCAAATTTGAGGGCGGATATGACTTTAGCTGGTTTTGATGGCTTTAGGATTCAACGATCAGATCAAACTGTTCTTTTCCTTGGTGAAGGCTCTGAGGATGGGAAAGTCCCTCCGGGGTCACTGTGCATGATCTCACACAAGGATAGGGAAGTGATGAATGCTTTAGATGGTGCTGGTGCTCCAGCTAGTGACGAGGAGGTTAAGCAAGAAGTGGCTGCAATGTCTCAGACTAATATATTTAGGCCTGGGATTGACGTGACTCAGGCAGTGCTTTTGCCTCAAACGACATGGAGGCAGCAAGAGAAAACAGAAAAGGTGGGCTCATGGAAGGCTAAGGTATATGACATGCACAATGTGGTTGTGAGCATCAAATCCCGAAAGGTACCCGGAGCAATGACAGATGATGAGTTCTTAACGTCTTCCAATGGAAATGAAACAGAAAGTGAAGAGCTTGATGGAATTTTAACAGAGGATGAAAGAAGGCAACTTGAAGTTGCATTGAAATTGGATTCATCTGAAATGACCAGTGAAAATGGTGATGGAACTATTGCTCATCGCCATAGTTTCTATGAGCAAAGGGATATTCCTATTGAAGAGCTGAATGGTTGCAGAAATGGAGAGACTAAGCAAGAAAAGAAAGGATGGTTTGGTGGCTGGAGAAAACGGGATTCCAAACTTGATGCACAGAAGAGGATAGCTCCACCTAGAAATTCTCTGTGTGTGGAAGAGAAAGTGAGTGACCTACTCGGGGATTCTCCATCCAGAAGTCAGAGCAAACCTGGAAGATATTCAGTGGAAGTTGTTGCGAGGGGGGATGAGCACCGGAGAGCAAAGGACATCAAATCACCTACTGGAAATTCTACCCGGCACAAGGAAGGTGGTCGTGAGAATGAGTTTAAGAAAGGATTGAGGCCTACTCTCTGGCTCTCACCGAACTTTCCTCTACAAACCGAGGAACTCCTGCCTTTGCTTGACATACTTGCAAACAAGGTTAAGGCCATTCGCCGCTTGAGGGAATTGCTTACAACAAAACTTCCCATGGGAACCTTTCCAGTAAAGGTACGTTGCTCGTTTGAGTTAATCTACCAGATTATCCCACATTATTATTATTTTAGTATATTCACACTAGATTATCTCGCATTACTATTATTTTAGTATTACAATAAATAATTAGAGCTTGGATGTTCTGCAGTAGGATGTAGGTTGGTGCTTCTTATTTAAGGATGGCCTCCCAAGGACATTCTGGAACAATTTAAACAATTCAGGATTAATTTAAACAATTTTATCTTTCAAATTTAGGCTGGATGTTACTGGGATCTGTTAATGCATAAGTGTTTGAGGCGAGAACCAGTAGGTGCTTGTTAAGAAAAGATCTTCAAGATCCTAATTAATTGTCGTAGAGGGAGCAGTGGGTGATTGTTGAGTCTGCTATAAGCCTATTGGGGTTGAATCAGATGGTTGGCTCTGATTTATTTTAGTATGTTCCTCTTTTCTCTGGATGCTTATAGGCAGCGTTTGGATTAAAAACTTTGGAATGGGAATCCCATTCCCATTCCAAAGCCATTATCATGACCAAAAGGTTCTAATCCAAACATGAAGAGTGAGAATCTCACTCCCATTTTTCTATTCCCGTTCCCGAACAATTTTTGTTTTTATCCAAATTAATGCTACCATAGTGTATAAAATGATAGGTTAATGATATTGACTGTCATCACTAAAATGCCTAGTTTAAGCTTTTCTTGACTTTGACAAGTGAATGTCGAAAGTCATATTGGTGTGACAATAATTAGTGATTCTGTAGGCACCCTTATGTCTTCTTATTTTATTGTGTTAAGAATTTGTTAAAACCTTATTGTATTATAATGTTGTGGTTACTGGTTAGACATGGGTTGGTATAAGAACCTAACTGCACTAGTTATTGCAAATGTGCAAGGCAATTCCAAGCTTCATAGCAAATGATATGAGCTTGAAGAGGAGTTAGTTTGTATAGTTTGTGGAAGACAGGCATATGTAATGGGGACAAATTGGTCAGGGTATGGACTTGAGTTCTTTTAAGCTTCTACCTCCCCATGTATACTCATATTTCTATGGTTCTATAATTACTTGAATTGTGTTATGTCACTAGTTAACTTCTTTCCCTCGGGTTTACTCTATGTTGCTCCAATAGTTAGAGGCTAAGTTTCAATATTTTATCTTTACTTCATAATTTTTGCAAGTACTTTCTGTGCCTATTTGCCTAATCTTCTAGGATCTTCAATATCCTTCAATTTCACTACACACATCCAATCTCAACTATTGCTGGACACTAGTTTATATAAAACTGTAAATATATACTAATATACTAAGTGTGTGTGCCTATTATGGAAGTTACCTGTGGAACTTGCTCAGTTAACAACTTATCTTTATGGTTCACATATTCTAAATACTTGCTACTTACTAGGAAAAGCTTTGCTGTAAACACCTACGCCTTCTAATGAGTTCTTTTGAAAGAGTGAACTTTTTGGTCAAGCAATCTCAGGGACAATAACAAGGGATTTGGGAGTTAGTTTGGAGGAAAAAGAATAGCCTTGATATTAACATGGAGTCTGGAACAGTGACCCGAATCTTATTAGAGCAACTTTTGTAGAGAAATAACAATGCTGAATTTGCCTACATCAACAGGGTTTCCTGAGGGTCACAACACTTTTTAATAACCACCTTGGTTTCCTATTTTCTTACCTTAGCGTCCCATATGATGCTTTGCTCACACAAACTTAGGTTGTCTTGTCCAGTATCTTGACTAGTTTAGGATATTGATTTGAACCTTGTATGGAGAATCTTGTGGCCATCAAATAATCAGATAAGTAGGCACTAGGTGAGTTTTTTCTTCTGTTTCTTAACTTGGAAAGGTTGAGGTATCCAGAATGCGTACACGTTTTTACCATAATTGAGTGGAAACTGGAAACCTATGGGTTCAAATCCTATTCTCTGTCAAAGAAAAGGTGGAAAACAGGCTCAACGTCTCTTGTCCTTGTTTACTTGGACTCTATAATCTACATATGTGGTGCAAAAAATTGGGAATCCAATATTTAGAGGCTTCAACTGACAAAATTTACTGAGCAATCTGTTCTGGTGGAATAAAATTTTGTGTTGGCTATAGGGTCCTTGCCAGACTTTTGTGCAGCTGGTGCTACAACTGTTTGGGAGAAATAAAAAGAAAAAAATGTGTCAGTTTCCTTTTAGACTTTCAAAGTCTTGTTGGTGTTTAATAGGAATAACCAACATGTGACTGAGTGAGTGCTTGTTTATTAAGCATCATCATCTTAATTATATTGGTAATATTGATATGATTTCTGCTTGGTTCAAGGGAGCAACTTTGTCAACCATCCCTTGTTGCAATCATTAAAACAGATAGTTACTGATTTTGTTGCCACTAATAAAGGCTGTTACATCTTTGTTTCATTTTGTATTCTGCTGGGTTGAGTGATGGAAGAAAAAAAAAAGTCCAAATAATGTTAGTTGCTAATCTCTGACATCTTTTCCTTGCTATCACTTTTACTTTTATAATCCTACTAAGAAGCCATTTATAGTTTCATTCAGGTTGCCATTCCTGTGGTTCCTACCATCCGGGTTTTGGTTACTTTTACCAAGTTTGAAGAATTGCAGCCATTGGACGAGTTCCAGACGCCTCCTACAAGCCCTAGTGCTGATGGCCGAGAGAGTCCATCAGCAGCACATTCCTCAAGTTCATCATCTTGGTTCCAGTGGATAAAGGCTCCTTACAATCGTCCGAGCTCTTCAAATGGTGGTTGTAGCAGTTGGATGGAAACTGCTCAAGACCCGTTTGCAATTCCAACAGATTATACTTGGATCACAACCGAAGCAAAGAAAAAGAAGATGCAGGGGAAAAGCAAATCCAAGAAGGGGAAAAGCCACGACACAAGTAAAGATTAGATGTAAAAGAAGGTTTAGTTGAGCAGAATAGCGCGCATAGGAGACAGTGTTCGATTAATTCATGATTTGTGACCGTTGTGGTGGTATAGGAGGGAATGGTTGTTCTTGTGATAAGGGGAAATATGGTATATCATTGTGGGGGTGTTAAAAGGGAAACAATTAATTGATGTTCTAGGAACAATTACTTGTTTATTCGTGCATATTTTACACCATTTAAGATTTACTTGATTCACTTCATTTTTCTATGATGCTTTGCTTGGTAGAAGAAGAAATTAGCAGGTTCATTATTTGTGCATATTTAAGCAACTCTTCTTTTCTCTATGTCAATGGTTGAGTAGTCTTTGGGTTGGAATCAAAGTTCAAAGATGTTATTGAGAGAGTCCTGATATCACTGAAATATGAAATGTAATATAACGAGTAAACAGTTACAATATTGCTTTACAACGCACATATCTTGTTGAAAAATACTTCATTTTTGTCGTAAACTCAGTTTGTAACTTCAAAATAAGTGGTAGAAATATCACAAGTTACGACTGGTAATACATTAGACACCACATTAGCGTATCGAACAATTATTTTTCTCTTTCTATCTGGCTTTTACAATGCTACTGATTCAAGTTGTATTGAGATTGTTGGACTTGAACCTTTTCTTCTACCACATGAGAGTTTGCTTCATCAATCATTAGGGAGCTAACAAACCTTATTTTAGACTCCATCTTTCTTAAAATCCTCTCCACTTGTTGTGGAGTACCATCTTTCTGCTACGTATTGTTAGTTGTTACTCATTATAAAAGTGACCAATGTTTTGTAAACCCGACCAATAAGGTCAACCGGTTGACCCTGGGACCATCCAATTCTGGTTCTTTTGCATCCCGAAAATTTAGCCCAACCCAGTGAAATTATGGATCCGGTTCAGCCAGATTGATAGGTTTTTGACAAAGATAATAGCAATATGGGCTGTTCTATACTTTTATAGTCTTATTGTCCAAATGCATTCGGCCAATAAGAATTATGTTAGCTTACCCCAACAAACCGGCCGACCTGGTGATCTGACCGGATTGACTTCCGGGTCATTTCTAGCCCGAGCCCAACAGATATGTAGGCCCAAACAATTTATTTACTATTGCGAGCCCATATCTCTAGGCCCAACCTTCTTCTTCTTCTTCTTCTCTTCCAATGTCCTCTCCATTTCTCAAAACTAATCAGTACACAATTGCTGTAGCTCTGCAATACACACAATGAATAGGTACGGACGTTTGCTCGCGTTTAAGCTAACTGTTAACTCATGTTTCTTAGCTTCTGTTTGTTTCCCTGGAAAATTCTCTTTGTTAATTTTCCTGTAATATTCTATTTCCTTGAATTTTTCTCCGAAGAATTGTTTGTTGTACCTAGTTGCTACAATCTAATGGATTGTCTGCTGAGATCAGGACGATAGCGAGAAGGCTTGCTGCAAACGCTTACGCATTGAGAATTCCACGAAAAGCTTTCAGCAGCCAAGCACCGGGAAATGATGTTTCCTCAGTTCCTACTTGCCCTAGACATGTAATTTCTCTTTCACCATCCAGATCACGGATGCATAATTTCATTTTTAATTGTTTAATTAGTTTCTTCTCAGAATCAGAGTTTTAGAAAATTGATTCTATTTGGTTTGCTGCACTTCATTTGTGTTTCGTAGTTATATGTTAGTTGATGCCATTCTTGTAGCACCCATGTTTCGAAATTTGATGTTATAAGTAGTAGATTGTTTAGTTATATGAAGTTCTGTTTTTATTGAGTGAAGTAATATTGGATCTTATCCTTTTGCTTTGATACTAGGAGCATGAGGTGACACAGAGTTTAAAAAATGATGGTCAACTATATGATGTTGCTATCGTTGGAGGAGGCATGGTTGGCATGGCCCTGGCTTGTTCCTTGGGTAGGTGATATACTGATATATTGGGTTTGTATGAGTTTATGTAAGATAACATCGATGCACTTGAACCTATTTGCTGCCTAGTTATGAATATCTGTATTGTGTTTTCATTTGGATTATGGTACTCTATAATCATGGACTATATTATTGGAGAACAGTAATTGGCAGCATGGTACCTTGTCAAATTCATTGTCTTTATTGTGGTCTTTGTTTTGTATCTACTTCAAGATTTGTGTCTATTGGTCAAATATGAAGTATACTAATTTTCCCGATAACATCAATTAAAACTGTGCTTTACATGTGTCGCCTCAACTTCTCCCAAAGTTTGGTTTGTGCAATTCATGTACGCTTGGCCTAATTGCCTAAAGAATGCTCACCCCTTACATGATAGGTTTTTGCTTAGCAAAAGGTCCACAAACAGATTTTCTAACTGTAAATTTGTTGTGCATAGGATATATGTCATATTTAGAGGAAATTTGTTGAGTATTTCCAAAGAGTTTGTTATGTATTGAAACTGTAAGGTCTTAAGACTTCTCTGCGTGTGTTTTCCACATTCTATTTTCATTAGGGATGCACCAGACCTTAGTTCTCCCATGGCATGTGATTTAAAGTGTATTTAACAAAACAAAACAAAACAAAAAGGAAGGATTACTAGTTTTATCTTTTCAACTTTTTTGTTAGCAGTTTTGTCTATTTAACTGTTGTCTTCTTTATTATGTCTTTTCAGCAAGTATGCCATTGACGAAGCAGCTGAATGTCGCTATCATTGATAGCAATCCTGCTTTACAGAATAAACTAATCATTAAGAAAGAAGACCCCCCAGACCCAAGGGTCAGTACTGTTACTCCTGCAACCATATCTCTATTCAAAGGTATGAAGTATGAAGTATGATAACTTTGTTATGTTTGGTTTCATTTTATTTAAGCTTTGAGTTATCTCCCCTGCACATGCACTTTTGTGATATTTTGGTACCTTTAACAATGATTGTATCATTTGTAGATGTTGGTGCATGGGAATATGTTCTCCAGAATCGACATGCATTTTTTGATAAGATGCAGGTGATAATTCTTTTCCTTTTTTCTCTGCACTCTTGCTAATTCCCCTTTTCATGATTTATTTTGGTTATTGATTGGATTTCTTCCCATGATATTTAGAAAATGGTAATACATTCTGTGTTATTTTGAACTCTAATGGTATGCCATTAATTTTATCTTTGTGCTGGCTCTTTGAAGATTTTTTTTTCATTTTATCAAGTTTTGGCGTTTTGGATCTATAATGGATGTTAGAAGAATTTCACTAGATTAATCAATATAATCAAGGCTTTATGATAGATTCTCAATTTGCAATGTTGTTGTGAAATTGAAATGGCTTGGTGAATAGAATATAGAATAATGAATTAAAATGCTTTAAAAAGTTGAAGATCTATAATTAGTTGAAGACTCATTGAGAACATTGGTCTAGGAGAAGTATAGAGGGGTATGGGTTCAAACTATTTTCTATTGAAATGGATCCTTGGGCCATGAACTGCATTTCTCAATGGCACACTGCATTTCTCAATGGCACACTGCATTTCTCGTGTTCTGCCCATATCCTCTGCCATGAAACTATGAAAGGTTGTTGAGTTCATTTTCTGTTTTCCTTCGGCCTGGAATATAATTTTACTGCTAATTTCTTACTGTTACCAGGTCAACTTATCATTCACCAGCTTTTGATTGATTAACTATATTCTCTTTGATGAACTATGTGCAGTATTGTTGTTTGCTTATCCTGTCTCCTAATTTCCACACTTCCTTTTCATTTGAAGACATTTAACCTTTGAATGCAAAATTAATCAACTGTTTCACCTATACCTTTCTGGTCTTATATAGGTTTGGGATTATACTGGCTTAGGATACACTAGATATGAGGCGAGAGACATAAACAAAGAAGCGTTGGGGTATGCAAACAAAAAACTGGAAAAGGAATATCATTTGGTAATCTTGTTGTAGTTGATTATGGCATATGCTGACTTCGACTTGTGATTTAGGTGCGTGGTGGAGAATAAGGTGCTTCATTACGCTCTACTGTCATGCATGCAGGTATTCACCATATTGATCGTTTTGAAAACTGTATATGTGGGAACTATTGTTGCTAAAGTATAAGTCATAATTTTTTTTAATACCAGGCAATTAGACTTAACTCAAACCTCTTGTAAGCTGTTATGTCTTCAGTCGTTAATAAAGCATTCTTCTCAAGGGTTGAAACGTCTTATTTCTGTTGCAGTACACTTCAATAAGTTACTGTCTTTGCGTACGAAAAAGATTGTAATTGTTAAAGAATATACCTACATCATGCCTTTCTGCATATAATTTTACTGTCTCTATTCTCTTTCATATGTAGATTGCGACAGAATGATGTAATGTTCATGTCCTGATTCCAGTATATTGTGTAGATAATTAGCAGGATACATTCTTTCTTCCCTTTTGCTTGCTAGTAAATGAACCCTGCATTCATTTTGCCTATATTTCATGTAATGTGATTTGAACTTATTTAAGCAATCCTACATGCTTTCGTAATTGAAATAATGTGACCTTTTCAGAATACAGAAATTCAGAAGACAATTTACTCTTCCAGATTGACTTCAATGGCAGTACATCGTAGCTCTTCATCCACTAGCTCTTCATCAACAACAACATTGCACAATCAGGGAAATTTAGCAAAGCTGGATCTGAGTGATGGCAGTAGCCTATATGTGAAGTTGGTGGTAAGTTTAACTTCTATGGTTTCTATATTAATGTCACTCCTTTTCATGAAAAATGGGATTAGAAAGTATCCGATATTAATATATTTTATGGGTAAAAGCTACTTGGTAAAATTGTCATCTATACAACTTTAATTTGTGTTAAGTTGCAAAACTATCCTGGCAGGTTGGATCTGATGGAGGTAAGTCACGCGTTAGGGAATTAGCAGGATTCAAAACCACTGGATGGAACTATCCACAAAATGCCATCATTTGTACAGTGGAGCACACTGTAGAAAATCAATGTGCATGGCAACGTTTTCTACCTGCTGGTCCAATTGCACTTTTGCCGATTGGTGATAAGTTTAGCAACATTGTTTGGACCATGAGCCCAAAAGAGGCCTCAGATTGTAACTCAATGAAGGAGGATGATTTTATTAAAGCTGTGAATCATGCTTTGGACTACGGGTATGGTCCCCACCCTAAGTCAAGCTTACTGGGTGATGGAGACATATTTTCTTGGCTTAGAGCAGATGCAACATCATCAGCTAAAGAGAGTTTTGAAGTTCCTCCAAAAGTGGTGAAGTTGGCGTCCGCAAGAATGGTATTTCCGTTGTCTTTGAGGCATGCCAATGACTATGCATCTAATCGTGTTGCTCTAATTGGAGATGCAGCACACACTGTTCATCCTTTGGCTGGTCAAGGAGTTAATATGGGTTTTGAAGATGCATTTGCTCTGTCAAAAGTCATTGCTGAGGGTATTGCAGTAGGGACTGATATTGGCGAGGTATGCAGTCAACCTGATCTTTTTCATTAATTTTCAATTATGTTATCTTCAAGTATGTCATAGTTGTTTATGATTCAGTTGTTCTGATTCTGAAGATCATTTCCATGTCACAAGTGTCTCGAATAATTTCTTGAGTGCCTTATGGGTCCTTTTTGCACCTTTAGTCCTAGAATTTTATTCTATGGACATGTCTCAAGTGTCGAAATCCGCCCTATTGCAATGCCTATTCACTGTTAGCTACTTAAAATTGAAGCATATATGATAACTGTATCAATTTTGTCCATGTTTGAATGACTGACTACTAAATGGAGAAGGTTCATTGTCTAAGAGTACTCTATTGCCTCAAGGCCATCCGTTGTTGTTGCAGTTGATGCAAATTTTAGAAACGCCTTGATCAAACCATTGATACGAACAAGGCGCCATTCGAGCAATAATTTGTTGCAGTTCATGCAAACTGTACCAATATTTATGATTATTGGTCACCATTTTGATAGACGGGATTCTATATGTGCAGGTATCACTCTTAAAGAAATATGAAGCAGAAAGGAAACCGGCAAATATTATGATGATGGCTGTACTGGACGGGTTTCAGAAGGCATATTCCGTTGATTTTGGACCTCTTAATGTATTGCGAGCTGCTGCATTTAACGGGGCACACTACATCTCACCACTCAAGAGAAGTATCATTTCATATGCATCAGGGGAGTAGAAACTGCCACTTTTTTCTTGAGCCTATGTAAGTATTCCTTGAAATAACAGTTGTAGATTGTTAGAAAAATAAACAAAACCTTGGTTCATGTGTAAATGATTAAACCCATTTTGGGAGAGATTTAAATACATGTCTTTTTCTAAAGACTTGGTATAATTTTGGATCATGAAATTGTTGCAGCTAAAGATAATTGAACATGCTCACCATATTTAGTACAAAAATGTATCTCGAATCAGATGAGCCATTGCCCGGGATGATAATCCACTATGCACTTGTAGTAGAACTACAGTTTAGATGCCGGGTGGGACATATTCAGAGCTGCCAATTTGGGTCTGAATCCGGTGAGTATCTGTCTCTAACCCAACCCGAAGTTGTGCGTGTCGGGTAAACCCGCAAAATCAGTGTATTTTATGTCTAAAATTCAAAACTTGACTCGTCTTGACCAATCAGAAAAACCCTTTAGGGTTTGGTTAGAGTTCAACTTCCCGACTCTAACCCGAATTGACCCTAGATTTGTAAGCGCTAGGCTATTGGACGCATATGATACAATATCTATTGCTCCAATTTCTAGCTGAGCTACACCATTTTTATTGGAAGCTATGTTTTTGCCAAACAACAACAAGACAAATCTACCGCAAATTTTACAACGTCATTGCTCTGCAAACTTTAACAACACTTGCAATTTGTTATTTACAAATTCAATAAATTATCGCCACTTTAAAAATCAAAAGCAAATCGTAATCGTACAAAAATCCTAACCGAATTTCAAAACGACAAGAGAAATTTCGTTCATCGAATTAAAAGAGCTAGGGGGTTTTATCAAATCCAAAAGTATAGGGGAAAAAGTGTAAATTGAACTTGGTAAACAAACAAGTTGAACCTACGTATGACTTTCCGGATCCCAACATTCATAAAACCAGAATGAACAGTGCACGTGTCGACTGCTTGTACGTGTCAACAGAAGCTGTCCTTGTAAACATTACAGAGCAAATCCAATCGGCATTGAACCTGGACACACAAGACGTCCAGGTTCATCTCTCCCACCACACCTCTCCATATTCTTTCAAAATTCTCACAAATACAAAATCCATCTCCTCAAAAATCAATCCTCTCCTTCTTCTTCAATCTTCCCATTGATTCAAACAAAAAGATGAGCCCAAGAAAAGGAGAGAAACAAGAATCGTACCATGTTGTCCACAAGCTCCCTTCTGGGGACAGTCCTTATGTAAGAGCCAAGCATGTTCAGGTACCATTTTTGTTTTTGTTTTGTACATTAAAAACTGGGTTTCTCATAGTTTTAGCCAGAGTAGACTCAAGCATGTTCATCAATTGTTGATATTATTTATGATTGGTTTTTGATGTTTTTAGCAGAAGCTAGTAATTGGTAAAGTTAATTGCCAATTTGTAGGAATTCATTCAAGTGGTTGCTTTGTTCTTCTAAATTACAAATTTACATGCAAAAAGACATATGATTAGCTATGGGAGGACTTGTATTGTTATTATTGACACATATTACAAAATTTGTCACTGAAAATGCTTGGTAAAGTTAGCTCTAAAATAGATATTGTAGCGATGGAAACTGTTAGATAACTAATTCAACTAAAAGTTTGATTCTTCTGGACTCGGCTCAAAAAAAGATAAAGGATATGATTTGAACACCTGACCTGTCGGTACCAAAGCTCTGATACATGTTAGAGAACTAAGTCAATTAATTTTTTTTAAACTTTTAAACTGATAAATGGAATCCTCATTTATATATATTTTTAATATTATATTCCAACCAAGTGGTTAAAACGTTTTAGATTTCTTCTGAGTTCTCAAGTTCGAGCCACTTGTCGATTGTGGGGTGGGGTTTAGGGCCACTCTCCTTATGAAAAGTGAGAAACATTGTTACTTTGAGTATGATGTCCTGTTCCTGATAAAAAAAAAAAAAAAAGAAACTACTATTCAATGAATTTTTTTTACAATTTGGCAATTTTCTGTCTTCCCCAATTTGCTACACTAATGGTTCTCTTGTTATGGAGCAATATGCTTATTTGTTTTCAAAATTAATGTGTGTGTCTTGTGATGAACTTCAGTTAGTTGAGAAGGATCCTGTGGCAGCAATAGCTTTGTTCTGGAAGGCTATAAATGCAGGAGATAGAGTTGACAGTGCCCTCAAAGACATGGCAGTTATTATGAAACAGCAAGATCGAGCAGAAGAAGCAATTGAAGCTATAAACTCTTTCCGGGATCGCTGCTCCAAACAAGCCCAGGAGTCCCTAGACAATGTCTTAATTGACTTGTACAAGGTACCGTTACGGTTTGCTTTTGCTCTATCTCATGTGTGAATGATTAATCAGTCTGATATCCACATGTTTTTTCTTGTGTCTTTGTTCGCTTTGTCGCCTTCTCAAACTTGTGACCTATTGAACTCTTCATTGTTTATTGGTACATTTATAGCATTCAAAGCTTAGGGCCTGTTTAGTTACGAAGTATTTCTCTAGTTTTCCAGGAAACTTATTTAGTTGCACAATTTTCGTTGTCTACTACTAAATGTCCCCTTAGATTCTCTATCTCTACTACAACTGTTGTTCACTTTGGTAATGTTTATCGTAAACCCTGCAGAAATGTGGGAGAATTGACGAGCAGATAGAGTTGTTGAAGCAGAAACTTTGGATGATTTATCAAGGAGAGGCATTCAACGGGAAGCCTACCAAGACAGCACGTTCTCATGGAAAGAAATTCCAAGTCACCATCAAGCAAGAAACCTCAAGAATACTGGTAATAAATTCATTCCCGTGTTTAGTTAAACGCTATTGTTTAATCGAGCTATCCTCCAATGCTTCTATGGCTCTCTATACCTTGCGATTGTCATTACAAAATTTCCTGAACCGAGAGCACGCAATGCTGTGACAGGGGAACTTGGGATGGGCTTATATGCAACAAAAGAACTACATGGCGGCAGAGATAGTTTACAGAAAGGCACAGTTAATTGACCCCGACGCGAACAAGGCGTGCAACTTGTGCCTGTGCTTGATTAAGCAAACGCGATACGCTGAGGCAAGGGCAGTTATTGAAGGCATATTTCAGGGCAAGTTGTCAGGATCGGATGATCCCAAGTCAAGACAGCGGGCCGAGGATTTGCTGCAAGAACTAGAGCCATGGCAATCCGTGGAGCCATTGTCGGGCAATTCGGGCGCAATGAGCTTAGAAGATGCCTTTGTTGAGGGGCTTGATCAACTAATGAATCAGTGGACCACATACAGTAGCAATAGGTCAAGGAGACTACCCATTTTTGAAGAGATCTCTCATCACAGAAATCAATTGGCTTGTTGATTTTTCTTCTTGGCATTGTTCAGTTTTGACCGGTGTGTGTGATAGAGATGTGTATTTTTGTTATTTTTTACATGCTGTTGGGGCTATGCTACATAATTTCTCAGCCTGTCATTTTTAAGTAGTAGAGTTTGAAGAAATAATTGTAGAAAGATGTATCATCAATATATTTTTGCAGTCCGTTTTTATGAATTCTTTAAAGACACGTGCTTTTAAAACATAGGGGATCATATATTTTTGCCCAAGTATAGGGTATTATTGTAATTACCTCTAAATTGATTCTTAATTTTGCGCTAATGAGCCATTCACCAATTTTAAAATCATCAATAACATTTTGAGAATAAGGAATCTAAGTCAAACATTTTATGGCTTAAATTAATCCAAATTAATGAGGTCCGAATTCATGATTTTTAACGAGGTGTCATCACCTCATTCATGGATTAGCCTAAATCAAATAAATCTTGGTTTAGAATCCACAATTCATAATTGCCCAAGAGCTCAAGTTTGAGGAAAAAAAAAGATAAAAAATCACGCTATTGTGGTGAGATCAAGCATGCATCACGCTTTGTTTGTTTCGAAGATTTTTTGAGATTCGGTTACGTGATTTTGTGTCGTTACAGCTCGTATATCTTTATTGCGATGTTTGATTCATATTACTTGTTAATATAAAGTTTGATTTTAGTTGTTATACTGAATTCTGATAGGTGAGCTTGCACCAAACATTAATTTTTGTAGAGAAAAGTTAACAACCGTGCCAGTATAGTTACGCTCAAATGCTTTATTTCTATATATAGAAGACATATGAAACTATTATCGGGACAAATAACTTAAAACACCTGTTTTTCTTGAAGTGTCAAGTTCAAGTCTCCATTATTATGTTTGCTAATAAAAGAAAAAGAAAGAAAGCAAGTGAAGTGTGACACCACTTATTCTTTCACACTAAGTTGAAGATAAAACTAATCAATAAGGATAGAACTGAAATGACTGCGGAGGAATATAGATGGCATTAGGTGCAGTCATTGATCCAAAAATGGAGCTCCCAAAGGTCAGCGTGTTGGTTGCCAACACCCCTGAGGCTGGCAGAATAGGATTGCAGTTGATGAGAGGTGTGGTCACCACCACGCGACAACCACTCGGTAACGACGCCAAAAACAATCGAATTCGGGGTACGATTATCGTAAACCCTCCTAATGCATTAGTTACGGCGGCTCCAATGGATGTACTTCGTCCGCATATTACATCCACTCTTGCATCTACAAAACAAGACAAACGAAAAATCGATCATAGTAAATAATTTCTTTCTAATAATAACTGAGTTGGATATGTGAATCTAGCGGCTCACAAGTTAATTAGATTTTTTTATTAGACTTGTTTGGATGGATTAGTTTTCTAGTCCCCAATTAATTTCTAATTCTTTGCAATAAAAAAATTAAGAGTTAAATGATTGGGTCTTTTTGGGTCAAGACACTTTTTTGGGTTTACCTCCTGATTAGAGTTTGTCTTATTTTAGTCATTGTTTAACATTTTTTTAATTTAATCTATTCGGCTAACTACAACAGGTCACGATATGTCACATCATAATTTTTGCAAACGTCATCGATACGCGTAAAAAATGGGCCTCCCACATCGGCTTAAAGTCTCCAACAATGAAACACCGTGTATATGTTACTTTTCAATCAAACAACCAAAATCGGCGTTGTTTTGGTTTCACATGGTTCAAAAACAAGTAAATGTAGCGTCAGGCTCGCACGGACCAACTTGATGATGTGTATTGATTACGTGACATATTGTAACTTGGTATAGTTAGTCGAGTGTGTGAGATTGAAAAAATTGCTAACAAGGGATAAACCAAGACACAAATTAAGAACTGAACTAAGAAAAGTGTCGGTCCTAAAAAAGTCGAACCATTTAACCCTAATAACTAAATCGGGCACCAGCCAATGAAATTGATGGTAACTTACTCGGAAAAGGTAGTGCGGCGACATCGGCACCGGCATTGACGGAACATAAGACCGTTCCGTTGATGAAAACCGAATTTGTGAATTGGAACTGAGCATCAACCATTGCTGGTGCTGCAACAGCAACCAACAAGCATGAAGCAAACAACAAGGAGGAAATTGAAAATGCCATTATATATATTATATGGTAATTTGCTATATATAAATCCGATGTGATTCGACGTCCATTTTATAGGAAACAAAATTAAAAGCCCAAGGAGATTGACTGATTCAAGTCCAATCCTGAGTTGTTGATAGGGTTCATTTATTTATGTTTCAACAAATATTATTTCTTGCTTAGAGTCAATGTCTAAAATTTGTGACTAAGCACTCTCTTCTATAATTAAAGCTTTATTCTAGGTAGCATTTGAAGTTTGAAAACATTATATATTTATAGGTTGATTTCGGGTTATAGTTTTATAAGTGGAGGAGAGACAACCGTATACTACATTTTTTTTATACGTAGGAATAGACATTTGTAGAAATGGACTTTGTGCGAATAGACGTTAGCAAAAATGAAATTCCAGGGGAATGTACATCCACGACCTTGAACATCCCTAAGAATGGACGTCCGCGGGAATGGAATCTAGCGAGATTGTACATCGGTGACTTTGAACATATGCATGAATGAGCATACGTTAGAATGGACTTTGACCGGAATGTACATCCGCGACCTTGAGTGAAGATCAAACTTTGTTTCCTATTTCTACGTACATGTCCCCTTGATTTTGAGGTTTTCTTTTTAGGGAGTCTGTTTTGAGTAAAGTTGGCTTGACCTCAGTACCATATCCATGTGAGGGAGATCAATTCCTAATTGAGTTGATCCATATGATGATAGAATCTTGGCGGACTTAATCTATCGAATTGATGCTTTCAGGCATGGCGATCAATAAAATTCTAGGCGAATTTGATGCATGCTGTTGGGCATGATAGTCGAACTTTGAGTACTTGATTCATGCTTTTAGTCACGACGATCAATCATTGGCAGAGTCGACTCATGATGTCAGGCACAACACGGTCGTTTTGATTCATGTGTTTAGGCACAAACGATCAATTCTGGGCGGATTCAACCCTTGTGTTCTGACATGACAGTCGAACCTTGACAGACTTGATTTATGCTTTTAGGCATAACGAGCAATTCTCAGCAGAGTCGACTCATACTTTTAGGTATGACGGTCGAACCTTGGCGTACTTGATTTATGCTTTAAGGCATCATGAGCAATTCTAAAGTAGGAACAACAATAAAAGTCGGAAATGAGATTACAATCGCTTGAAAATTCGACAAGCCAAAACAAGACAACGAAATAAACAAGACATACAACCCAACTATGAGGTCCTCATATATTTGCCATCCAAAACCGTTTATGCCTTCAAATTGACATTTAAAATATTTATTTTTAAATATTGTATTTAATAAATATTTTTTCTTTTATCTTATATTATAGTATCGTTCGAATTGAGCAATTACAAATACCATGTAAAGTGCATATTACAGGAATGTGAATTTCAAGAATGTAGATTTCTAGAAAGTGAATAATACAATATTTGTTTAGATAAACTAAATTTAAAGT
>JAYMTA010001033.1:0-22272 GCA_036897625.1 Pelargonium cotyledonis
TAAGTGTCATCACCTCATTGGCTTCTCAAATTGCAATTGATATATCAGTTAACTGATATACATTTTACCCATATATATATATATATATTTGACATATGTCATATTGCGGCGGGTGGATTTTTTTTTAATTAAACAAAAAAACTAACTAGTTGAGCTACACAATAGGGGGTAGCTCTCCCCTTTAAACTCCACCCCACTCCACCTGACGCAATGGGATTTGAAATCACGACCTCCCACATGGAAATGTGTGTTCTTGACCATTGCGTCATCCCCTAGGGGATGCGAGTGGGTTTAAGATTTTAATTATTTTCAAAAATTACAATTACATGTAAATATATATTATTTACTTTATTTTACTTTATTAAAATTCATTATTTATGAAGTTGACATGGTGGATTTACGGACTGATGATACACAAAAAATCAAAACTGAATTGAGACAATGGTGATTGGACACGTGGCACTACAGTCCACGTCATCTATCAAAGTCAACTTGGTCACTCCAGTCAACATTGGTCAAACATGGTCAATTCGGTCAAACATTGGTCAAAGTGGTCAATTTGGTCAACGTGGCTCAAACTTGGTCAACTTGGTCAACATTAGTCAAAATTTATCAAACCCGTCTAGTTGCCCTTGAACAAAGGTTGAATCGAGGGTCCGGTTCATAGACAGTGAAAATACTAAAGTCCAAGACGCATGACCCGCACGCCCGCATAGCCATCCACAAACACTTTACTACAAATTTCAGGAGAACGGTCCTTCTATGCTTAGGGAAGTGCACCCATTCTCATTCGGGAAGCATCATTCCCTTCTAGGAAGCACATTTTCTCCTCCAAGAACCGAAGTTTTTCTTCTCCAGGAACCGCATCCTCTTACCTTAAGAAGCACCAATTTCCTTCCAAGAAGCACTCTATGCAACTTATGTGGTTCAGAATACAAGGATCAAGGTCAACGTACCAACTGGAACCAACACAGCTCCTCTTCCTGAAGCCAGGAACCGGAACCTCGCTCCACCCATAGAGCTCGGAGAGCTCTTGAAAGACGAGGGAAGCAAGACTTAGAGAAAAATAAAAAATCAAGTAGGCATGTGGGCCCCACCAATTTCTCAACCAATCACGCATCGCCACGTCATCAGGTGAGTTTGGAGCTCTGTTTCCGAACGATCTTCGAATCTTCAAGTTTATATTCAAACGTTTGTGTGGAGATCCTGATTCTTACGCTGGAGGCGGTTCTCCGGACACACATCTGGGGTTTCTACTTAACGGTGCGTTGATCTTTGCACGACACCGGACCTGGACCCAAGCCAAGAAGCTCTGACCCGCATCAAACCCTGATCCAAGGTGCGAATTCCCTTAGGACGTGGAGAAAGCCAATACGAGGCCGTATCAAGACTTCCGATTTGACTAAGTCAAAGAAGCTAAATCACCTAACACTTGGAAAAGAAGAACTATACGACACCGTTCGAGTCTCGATTCCAGACTTAGAGAAAACAGTCGAATCACGGACTGTACCCTAAATCGTAAGGATCAGACACTCATATCTCATGACCAACAATTATGTTACATGAATGCACTGAAACCAAAGCAAGCCACCCATGAGACAAATAAATGAATTTTTTGATCTTGGGCAAATCCAAATAGGGCTTTCATGTATAAGTTCATCAGAAAAGATTTATAGATCCCAATATACCCAATGTCATATAGCTTCCAAAAAACACAATTTGTGCACCGGCCACACCTTGATAACTCTAAATACCCGAATTCATAATAGTCCCTCTTGTGATACTCCATCCACCTTTCCCGGAGTGTGACGGGCAGTGTGTACAAAGCTCGGTTCTAAGTTCACCAAGACATATTCATCCGCAATTACTAACGACTCCTACTTCATCTTCCCGAATGACAGATACGGATATGAACTCAGACAATCTTTAAGGATTAACGATACTCTTTCTTGCTTCACATGTAATTGTAATTTCCATTGTAGCACATGTGTGGCCCAGTCTTTAAGGACCATGCAGACTTGACGTCATCCCCACCTTCCTACACCGTATAAGCGGTTGTATCTTGTGAATAAGGTACACACTCCTTCTAAACAAAAAGGGGAAGCCCTCACTCGGTATATGTGTGGTAAACTAAGCATGAACACTTCGGTCTAACCACTCACTCAAATTTTAGAGGCCTTGATCCTTAGGTTTTATCTCACAACACAAGGGCGAGGGTTTCGTCCGTTATAGGAATCGACCCGACATCTCACGACATGGACTGACGACAACCATGCAACACATGTACGAAAGCGTACTCACCAAAAACATGGAGCAATTGAGCTTTATCCATAGAGAAAATCATACACGACATAGTATTTGGCGGCTGTAATGCAATGCAAACCAGCTATGAAGTGAAGACATCGCCTCACAATTCTCCGTAACTACCAAAATTAAAACCCGTACAAAATTCTTACCAAAAAAAAGTACAAAACATGTACCATTACCATATATAAATACCTCCGCGAACAAACTGTCACTTCCCTCTATCTCCAGTCCCGGCTCTGAAACTGGACTAGACCAGAGTCTACTCAGGCTCAAACCCTAACTCGCTCCCATGGCGACCGACCCCACTCACTCCCAAGTCGCCGCCCTCCTCGGCCCCGATCCCTCCCAATTCGAAACCCTAATCTCCCACCTCATGTCCTCTGCCAACGATCAGCGCTCTCACGCTGAGTCTATCTTCAACCTATGCAAGCAATCTCACCCTGACGCTCTCTCCCTCAAGCTCGCCAACCTCCTCCAATCCTCTCCGCTCCCCGAGGCTCGCGCCATGGCCGCTGTGCTCCTCCGCAGGCTCCTCATCCGCGACGACGCCTACCTCTACCCCCGCCTCTCTGACTCCACTAAGTTCACTCTTAAATCAACGCTCCTTGCTTGCCTCCAGCGCGAGGAGGCTAAATCCATTTCCAAGAAGCTCTGTGACACCGTTTCCGAGCTCGCATCCGGGATCCTCCCCGACGGCGGCTGGCCAGAGTTGGTTCCGTTCATTTTCCAGTGCGTCAGTTCCGATAACGTCAAGCTTCAGGAGTCTGCCCTCTTGATTTTCGCTCAATTGGCGCAGTATATCGGTGATAAATTGCTGCCTTATCTGAGCACCTTGCACTCTGTTTTCCTAAAGTGTTTGGGGTCATCTCCTAGTCCGGATGTGAGGATTGCGTCTCTCGGAGCCGCTGTTAATTTCATTCAGTGCCTCTCCGACCCTGCAGAGAGGGACATGTTTCAGGACTTATTACCGTTGATGATACAGACGTTGACGGAAGCTTTGAATTGCGGACAGGAGGCTACCGCACAGGAGGCTCTGGAGTTGCTGATCGAATTGGCGGGAACAGAGCCGAGGTTCTTAAGGAAGCAGCTGGCTGAAGTGGTGGGGGCTATGCTGCAGATTTCGGAGGCGGAGACTCTTGAAGAAGGGACTAGGCAGTTGGCTATTGAGTTTGTGATTACTCTTGCGGAAGCAAGGGAGAGAGCTCCCGGTATGATGAGGAAGTTGCCTCAGTTTATTCAGAGATTGTTTGCCATTTTGATGAAGATGCTGTTGGATATTGATGATGATCCAACCTGGCATAGTGCTGAAGAGGAGGATGAAGATGCTGGTGAGACAAGTAACTACAATGTTGCACAGGAATGCTTGGATAGATTGTCGATTTCTTTGGGTGGGAATACCATTGTTCCGGTTGCTTCTGAGCTGTTTCCAGCTTACTTGGCTGCTCCCGAATGGCAAAAGCATCACGCCGCACTTATTGCCCTTGCACAGATTGCAGAGGGTTGCTCAAAGGTATTTGAAGTAATGTTTGCTATTTATACTGTTTATCACTAGAAATTTATGTTAGATTGGTATTTGTTAAAGAATATTCTGACATTATTTGTATTTTCTACCCTTATTTTTATATATAGTGCTACTCTGTAATTTGTTTAATCATTCTGTTTATCAATTTGCTAATTTCTTCTGTTTTTCTTAAAGTTATGTCAATTGGATTTTAGGACTATGTTTTCACTGTATTTAGGCTTGATTATATTTTGCATTTTAAAACTGCAGGTAATGATAAAAAATCTAGAGCATGTAGTCTCTATGGTATTGAACTCATTCCAAGATCCTCACCCTCGTGTGCGATGGGCAGCTATTAATGCAATTGGGCAGTTATCCACAGACTTGGGCCCGGAGTTGCAAGTCCAGTATCATCAGCGTGTGCTACCTGCATTAGCTGGAGCTATGGATGATTTCCAAAATCCACGAGTACAGGTTTGGTGCAATTTCACTTTCTATATAGTATATCTTCAAAACTACACCTCTCTGTCTTGATGTAATATAATTCCAACTATAATGTTATTGCCCTGTGCAGTTCTTTAAGCTTTCCACTAAGTTTGCTCACCCCCCCCCCCAGCCCCCCCTCGCTCCTATCCTTTTCTTCTCTCTAGTTTTCACTTCTCGCATTGAACCTCGTAAATAAGGAGAAATTGTTACTGTGATGATTTCGACTTTTAGTTGTGTTGGGCATCTTTTTTGTTGTTGTATTCTATTTTCAGCAGGGGGTGCATACTCATGCATACATGTTATGTGTTTGTTTAATCATCTTATGTAATTTCTTTGTTTGATTTATTTGGTTTCGAGAAAATTATCAATTTTAGAAGCTCTGATTCTCGATCATAGTTTTTGTATGCTTTTCTATTTCATTAAGTACTAGTTTACATTCTTTGTTTGTCTGTCTCAGGCCCATGCTGCTTCAGCTGTGCTTAATTTCAGTGAAAATTGTACTCCAGATATCTTAACACCATACTTGCAAGGAATTGTAGACAAACTTCTTGTACTTCTACAGGTATGCATTCATTCTTGTCTACGCCTTTTTTTAATCTTTTTTTTCTGCTATATCTAGACCACCATTAGAATCGAAAGGGGAAAATGTAAAGACAAACTCAAAAAGGAGGTTCTCAATGGTGAAACTGAGCTTAAACAAAGTGATTATACAGGGCCTATATGGGAATTATGGGAAGAAGATTATGATTCATGTCCTTATTCAGTCATAACCAGCATATACTGTAAAGCATAATCACAATGAAAAGTATAGTGAATTGAAGTAGTTCCATGGCATTCGTAATAGAAGCACTATTGAACAGTTTTCCTTACGACTGAAGTAAATTAATGACATCTGAATACTGAATTTATGGGATGAACAGAGTTCTGTACAGCAAATATAGAAAATAAACGCACAACACTCCCCTGGGATTACATGCCCATCTGTTTTCAGTCTTCAGCTTTACCATAACATGGTATGGCAATAGACTTACTGTTACAAAAAACAATGTTGTTTGTTGTACGTTTTTTTGAGTTCTTTTTATTTGTATATCTGGAAACTGAATATGAGTTGAAACCTTTTTGTTTATTGTCTTGCAAAGATGGAACTCCCCAGAGCGTACTATCTCCTTCCTTTTTTAGGTTTTTTTTAATAAACTTTGTTTGGAAGTCACTTCTATAGTTATCATTTTTGAGCTTATCATATTATACTTCATGTATACAATGTAGAATGGAAAGCAAATGGTGCAGGAGGGGGCTCTGACTGCTTTAGCATCTGTAGCTGATTCATCACAGGTATTTTGTAGACATGTTGTGTATTTCATTGGTCATATTTATCTTATATTGTAAATTGATTTGGCTTGGATTTATGTATTGACAGGACCAATTCCAGAAATATTACGATGCTGTAATGCCTCTCTTGAAAACTATTTTGATCAATGCAAATGACAAGTCTAACCGCATGCTACGTGCCAAATCTATGGAATGCATTAGCTTAGTTGGAATGGCTGTTGGGAAGGACAAATTTAGGGATGACGCCAAGCAGGTAATGATTAATAGTGGTTAGACCCATTGATTATATGTGGCAGTCATTTTGGTTTTAATGGTTTCATCTTGAACAAACATGCACTTGTAGTTATTCTGATTTGTAGATTCAGCTGATATAGTTCACTCTGTTTGTAAGTTACCAATGTATTTGGTAGGTTCCCTTATTATTTTTGTGCTGCCAGATTATGGAAGTTTTAATGTCCTTGCAAGGATCTGAAATGGAGGCAGATGATCCAACAACAGGATACATGTTACAGGTATGTTTCACTAATTGAGGAAATTACCTTGATACGTGCATATCCTACAATTCTGATTGTAAATGTTCTATATAAAGCTATTTATCTGCGGAATTAAGGTGGAATAGGTATGTTTTTTTGTTATGTTGCAGGCATGGGCCAGACTTTGCAAGTGCCTCGGGCAGGATTTCCTACCGTACATGACTATTGTCATGCCTCCTTTGCTTCACTCAGCTCAACTTAAGCCAGATGTAACAATTACATCTGCAGATTCAGATGCTGATATTGATGAAGATGATGATAGGTTTGACTCTAATATTGGATTTCATTGTTAATTGATCCCATGGCTTGTGTATTTGTTGAGTTACCTACACACAATATACCTCTTTTCTGCAGTTTCTGCTTGATACTTATTTCTTCCCTTAGACTAATAAATGTGATACGCTGTTCAACTGCTGCGTTTTTGTGCCAAGTGCTGTACACGCACAATGCCTATTGAAGAGAACTATTTCGTGGATCTTTTGATTGTAAGCTGACATGCAAAATGGGAGCTACCTAACCTTATAGAAAATTTGTTTGGTTATGTTTATGCCCAGTACTTATATGAATTTAAACATTACATTATTTTTCTGCCATACATAATTTTTACCAAATCCAGTTGGGTTTATGATAAAAGGAAATGAGCTCCCCATTTGTTTTATATAGTCATATATTGTTCTACTGGTTGCAGCATTACAAAAAATAGAAACATAATTTGGTCCTGTCAGAATGATTCTTTTGCTGAAAGAAATAATATATTTAAGATATTTACAATATGCTGTATTTCCTTCATAATTTCTTTGCAGCATTGAAACAATTACTCTTGGGGATAAAAGGATAGGCATCAAGACTAGTGTCCTGGAGGAAAAGGCTACAGCTTGTAATATGTTGTGTTGCTATGCTGATGAATTGAAGGAGGGTTTTTTTCCTTGGATTGATCAGGTTTGTTTTTGTCAGTTTCTACGGGGCTTTTCTTTAACAATATTTTGTTCGCATATCTAACCATCATAAATGATGCAGGTTGCTCCTACTTTAGTTCCCCTTCTTAAGTTTTATTTCCATGAAGAAGTTAGGAAGGCGGCTATTTCTGGTAATTACCAGTAATGCCCCACTCTTAAATACTTTTATATGTAAGCAGTCTTGTTTAGTTGGATTGAAATTCCTGATTTTCATCAAACTTGTTCTTCTATAGCCATGCCAGAGCTGTTGCGTTCAGCTAAATTAGCTGTTGAGAAGGGGCAGTCTCAAGGGCGTGATGGGTCTTATCTGAAGCTGTTGTCTGATTACATAGTGCCACCACTGGTGGAGGCTTTACACAAGGTCCTAATACATTTCAATATTGCTTACATCATTTTTTGGCTCTATTTTTTCCCAGTGTATTTGGTTCTGTTCAGTAAAACAGTTCTTATGCTTCTGCTGCTTGTCTATATGAACTGTAAATGGCATGCATGCAGGAACCCGAAGTTGAAATTTGTGTAAGCATGATGGATGCATTGAATGAATGCATACAGGTTAGTTACATCTTCTTCCAAAGTAGATCAAATAACATGGACTTGTATTCTTATGAATGTATATGTGAATGATGATGCATCAAATGTTCATCATTTTTTATGAATCTTAACTTGATGATTTATCGTTTCAGTTTTAGTCCCATCTTTTTTGGACCTGGCCTAATAATTACAAAAAGCCTACTTGTAGTTTATCCCTATTTCAGTTAACTCGGTTATCCCTGGAATTTTTTTTTATGTAGAATTGCTCTCTCAGATTTCAGGACCACTTCTAGATGAAAGCCAAGTGAAGTGCATTGTTGATGAGATCAAGCACTTAATCACAGCCAGCTCTTCTAGGAAACGAAAAAGAGCAGAGAGGTCCAGAGCAGAGGACTTTGATGCAGAAGAAGGGGAACTGCTGAAGGAAGAGAATGAGCAAGAAGAGGAAGTTTTTTATCAGGTCTGTGCCTAACTATTTAAATTGGTACTTAGTTTTGAATTTTGATCCACGTGATCGTAAAATGCTGTTTATTCTTTGACTAGGTTGGCGAGTGTTTGGGGACTTTGATAAAAACATTCAAAGCTTCTTTCTTGCCATTTTTTGATGACCTTTCATCTTACTTGACACCTATGTGGGTAAGTTCTTTCCTAATGTCGCATTTAAGTTGGTCTATTCCCGCTTGCCATTCTATTATAGCTGGAAGACTTTGTTCTTATTTATTTCCAGTAATTTGTTTTTTTTTTCCCAGAGATCTGACTGTAATATTTATTTTTGTGGCATCTATTTTTCATATGATCTACTTCTGTTGTTCAACTTCATCCCAAAATAAGTATCCACTTTCCTATTTTTGTAAAAAGTCAAGGATATATTTATTTAATTTGTCGAGCTCTATTGCAAACAAAAAGATTTTGCTGCGAGTACGTTGTAGAGCCAGTTTTATTGATCTCATTGATTATGCAGGGTAAGGATAAAACAGCTGAAGAGAGAAGAATTGCCATTTGTATATTTGATGACGTCGCGGAGCAATGCCATGAAGCAGCTCTGAAGTAAGCATTTTTCGTTTCATCTTTACTTGTCAGTGTAGTTAGTTTCTGTGAGTGTCCCATGTTTATATTCTACATGTTTGGGGAACAGATACTATGATACTTACGTGCCCTTCTTATTGGAGGCCTGCAATGATGAAAATCCAGATGTTTGTCAGGTATAAACTCTCCAATGTTAGATTATTACGGTTACTTTTATTTCCTGAGTCTACTCACAATGAATGTCAATCACTATCCAGGCAGCAGTTTATGGACTTGGCATCTGCGCAGAGTTTGGTGGATCTGTATTCAAACCTCTTGTTGGTGGTAGGCTGCTGTGAATCATCACTCTTGACAGTTTCTCTATGGGAATGCTGCCTTTATATTTTAAGTGGAGGGTTATGTTTTTTTTGCAGAGGCTCTCTCCAGATTGGATGCTGTTATAAGGCACCCTAATGCACAACACTCTGACAATATAATGGCATACGACAATGCTGTTTCATCTCTTGGAAAAATATGTCAGTTCCATCGAGATTGTATAGATGCAGCTAAGGTATTTATATTTCCTAACTTCAGATCTTTAATGTGCGTCGTTGTTTGTCACGAAAACTGACTTCTTATAGCTTTCTATTCATTTTATTGTTGTCAATTCTGTATATGGGGTACCTTAGGATTCCTAATATTCATATGTTTTTAACATTGGTGATGGATGAATCTTGTCTGTCCCTGCTCAATTTGAAGTGCAAACCATTTTTCTTGCTTCTTTTCCTTCCAAAAGACATTTCCTGGAAACTCTATCTAGTTTTACACGAAGCTTGGTAAAGCAAGCCTTTTTTTTTTCTTTTTATGAGAGCTCAATTATGACAAGTAGAAGTTGATTGATTTGGCTGCTTTGAATCATTGTTCTACTGTAAACTTAAAATTGTCAACACCCTTAAAATCCCACTTATCTATTTCCCGCTCTTACATTGAGCAAGCTGGAGAATGGAACTTAGTCTTAGTTGATTAAATGTCCCGCTTATGACTGCAAAGCCTGTTGTGGTTATAAGGGTTATATAAGCCTCTACAAGCCACTTGGGCATTGAACTTTTTCTTATGTGTTAATTTAATTGAACCTTCTTCTGGGGCTTTGATGTTATTTATATGCAAATTTTCTCTCAGAAAAAAATAATAATAATTTACATAATACAAATTTCAATATAAGAGCCAAATTGTTTATTGAAGAATACAAGATTTTGGGTGACATGCATGTAATGCAATCATATTGAAGATTTTATTTTCTTGCTAGCCACTGCTACTAATTATATTCTCTTATGGTTTCTTGGATTTTGTTTGTTTGGCAGGTTGTCCCTGCCTGGTTAAGCCTCTTGCCTATTAAAGGTGATTTGATAGAGGCTAAGGTTGTGCATGACCAACTTTGTTCAATGGTGGAAAGGTATGTGTAGTCATAGATACAATTTCCTGCTTTTCCTTTTGGTTAATTTCTCAATATAATATACCTGCCTGTGTACAGGTCAGATGGGGAACTTTTAGGGCCAAATAATCAGTATCTCCCTAAAATAGTTTCGGTTTTTGCTGAGGTACTATTCTATTGTTGTCCTCTCTTTTTTTTTAAATAATTATTGTTTTCCTTTTTTTAGGCCCAACCATGATGTCGCACAACACATACTATCATTTTTCAATTTAAACGCCATAAGTTTTTACTGGGTTTATAAAAATCATTTTCAATGGAGAAGTTCATTATGTCGTCATGTGCTTTGCACATGGTATTCTCTTCTTAGTAAATTCCCGAAATACTCCTGCAATCTCAAATTAAAACTCAAACATAATTCATATTTCACTTCATCTTCTTCCATCCCTTTAATTTCTCTCCGGAATTTTGGATTCATATATTGAAACATATGAGGAAAGTAAATAGATGTGCAAAACACACGAGGAAAGTAAATAAATTTTCCATCAAAATTGACAATTTAACGACATATTGAAACATATGGTGTGTGAACATTATGCAAATCGAAAAGTGTAGTTGTTTGTTTTGGGACTTCATAGCATTGCAGTAAATCGGTCATTACTTTATTATTGTTGATTCTTGGTTAGGTTTTATGTGCGGGCAAAGATCTGGCAACAGAGCAAGCTGCGGGTCGAATGGTTAATCTGTTAAGGCAGCTTCAGCAAACTCTGCCTCCTTCAACCCTAGCATCAACATGGTCATCCTTGCAGCCTCAGCATCAGCTAGCTCTGCATACCATCCTCTCATCTTAGTTCGGTGAGCTTTTCATTGTTACTTGGGGACATTTCTTCATAGTTGTGTCATATCCTTTCGCATTGGTGGTGTATGCAATTTTTCCGTGTCTTCTTAATTTAGTCCTCTCTGCCGCGTCCAGTCGGTGTGGCTCCATTATTTTTCCGAAGTATCATTGCTAGGTTGAGGATAAATAGCTAAAAATAGGAAGTTTTGGTAGAGTGTGTATATTAACAGTGTGATTCATGGTTCAGTCCCTTGTCCACATGAGACATAAAGAGAAGTAGTTTCAATTTCTAGTTTATGCTATTTGAATTGGTCAATGTTAATGTATTGATACTTGAGTTTTGATCTATTCTTTTGGTAGTTTTGTTTGGTGCTTCGTAATTTTTCCCGAAGAATTATTCAATGAAGTGCATAGGGCTTAAACTTGAATTTTCCTGTTGTACAGGTTAACACCAGCGGACAATTTGTTGGCTTGGCCGAGACGACTGGTCCTGTTGATTTTGATAAAACTGTGGAATACTGGCAGCAGGACAAGTGGAATGGTTGCTTCCCTTTGAAGTGGCATATTGTAAAGGATGTTCCTAATAGTTTGTTGAAGCACATAACAGTTGAGAACAACGAGAACAAGCCTGTTACTAATAGTAGAGACACTCAAGAGGTATCTGTGTCTGTTATATATTGTTTTCTTCTGCACTGGTAGTACTATTTCATTTTTCTTAACCATGAAGGGTTTTTGCTCTGTAGGTCAAACTTGAGAAGGGATTGGAGGTTCTCAAAATTTTCAAGGGTTATTCGAGCAAGACAAGCATTCTAGATGATTTTGTGTTTTATGAGGGCCGCCAGAGGACTATGCAGGAAAAGAAAGCTAAGCAACAGCAGCTCCAGAAGCAGGTAATAAAACCTTTCGTCTGCCTTCGACTTCATACATGTGAATGTTGTTTTTAACTGAGAAATCTTATTCTAAAGGTACTATATTTTTTGTTTGCACAACAAGATTCTGACTTCATTATTAGTTGATAATCTGCTTTGGGCAATATAGCTGCTGGTGCTATATTTTTTCGTTTGATGGGTCAAAAAGACTAAAATATCCTCTAATTAAAAATTTGAATCATGCCAAACAGACTTTTAAGCTTTAAATATTTTTTTAAAAAAAAAGAGACGATCGATCATCTTCTCCGGCAAGCCCTCACCGAAGAGCTCCAGCAGAGCGAAACCGCCGAGCCCACCGAGAGCTGCCAGTTGAGGACGCAGTTGAGCTGGAAAAAGTGTGTTACATGTTAAATGACTTCTTCAGAAATGGTAAAAATAACATCATGATCTTTAGAGATGATATGTGTAATAAGCATGTCTAAAGTGAGAGTTACATGTAATTTTTCCTTGGAATTCCATGGAGAGAGCATGTGTGGATCACACAGTGCCACATATATATGTGGGTCCCACTTTTATCATTGAAAAAGAGAGCCAAGAACTGGCAAATGGCCATACAAAGCACCATTCATCTGATGGACCCAATATCCATCTTACCCAATCCCATCTCTCCATTCAATATCTCTAAAATCTCCTCATTTTTATCTTATTTCTTTTTTTTAAATAAAAAATCAAAATCATAATATGAAACCAAGACAGCAACTACTGTTTGTTTTGTAGGAAAAAAAAAAAATCTTGGAAAAGACTAGAGAGTGTGGGCGTGTCCTCTTATTTTACCCACAAGCTTACTTGAGCACTGCTGTTCACTTGGTGCTCTCTTCATTTCAAGAACTTCAGGTACCCAATATTTTCTGGATTTTGCATCTGTGAACCCTTTACTTTTCCTTTCTGTTGAGCTGTTTTTGGTTGAAATTTCATGTTATTTCAGGTTCAATCTCTGCTACAATATTTTGTGAAATGCTGTTGATGTTCATATTATAAACCCTTTTGATTGTGTTCTTGTTGAAGCCCAAATTGTAATCTTTCTTGTGCTATGATTCTAGTCAACAAATTTGCATTATTGGGTTTGTGCAAAAATCTGAAGATGTTGAAGATTTACAGAACTAAAATTACAAAAAAAAAATGCTATCTTTTCTTTTTTTTTCTTTTTGTTGTTGTTGCTCAAATAGTTGTTGTTGTTGTTGCTGTGCATGTATTGTTCTTATTGGATAATAATTTATTTCAATTGGGCTTTTGCTTTTCATGGTAAAAGTTGAAGATTTTGTTTATTTTTTATTTTATAATATCAACTAGTACAATCCTGTTGGACTAGTCCATGGTTTTCGCATGAGCAAGAAAGATTGAACAATAGTGAAGTTGGGCACACTATTAGATTCCTCGTACACAGTTTTACATGTCCTATGCTTGTTTGTTTGGGGTATTTTCTAGATGTTCTTAGCATTTGATGGATTTCAATAGCCACTTTCAAAAGTGTATTTTCAAATTTCTAGTAGGAAGGTGGAGGAAGAGTGAATTTGGGAGGTTTTGAATTCGTAACTATTCGATATAATTTTCAATTGCCATTTCAAAAAAGTTGATTTTCAATTCGTGGCAGGCAGGCGGAGGAAGTGATTTGGGGAGCTTTTGAGTTATTAACAGTTTGATCGGAGTGTACCTGGATTTTTCGAGGGGTTAAGGAACTACACGGCATGGTTTTGATTCTTCAAGATTGCTAGATATAATTTGATTTGATAGTATTTTACGTACACCCTATGATGGCCACAACCGCTGTTATCGGTCTTAGTACAGGGAAGAGGCTCTTGAGCTCCTCTTTTATTTGCTCTGATCTTTCTGAGAAGTTCTCTTTAAGTGATCACTTACTAGCACACTATCAATATTCTCCGGGAAAGAATGTGATAACCGCAAAAAAGACAACTAACTACAGCTACAGCTTATCATCATCGTCGTCAAATCGACAATCACAATCCGTTAAAGCTCTTAAAGAATGTTTAGATACGGTTTCGGCTCCTTCAAGTCCCAAGCCACGGTTCCATGATGAGATTGAGGAAGAAAGTTCTGAGCTTGAAGATTCGGTGGACGCTATTCTTTTGCTGCAGAAGTCGATGTTGGAGAAGCAATGGAATCTTTCTGCTGAGAGGACGGTATTGACTGATGAAGTGAAAGAGTTAGATATACAAAAATTTATTGTGCTTATTGAATTATTTTCAATAGTCCACACTTGGACGGCTAAGCTTTAGCTGCGATTTGGTCCAACAACTAACTATTTGCCGCATTTTTGTGGGGTTTCGGGTCACACAAAATCGACTCGATCAACTTTTGGGTCGGATCGGGCCAAGCCACACTGACCCTACACATTTTGTGCGAACTGCAACCCGCGACACTTGCGGGGCGGGGTAGGTCTTTCTAACTCGAAACTGAATTGCCAGTTCTAGGCTTTGTAATGGGAACGATTCTTGATTTCCATTCCGAATCGAAATTTTTAATCCAAACGCTGCCTCGTTAGTAATTGTTTTGTGCTTGTTATGATTGATTTTATTGCAAAGAAACTAACATAAATTTCTTTTTTCACACGCTCAATGCAAATTTTCAGCCTAATGGACAAATTAGGATACGAACCCTCTGATCAGCAGCTTGCAATGTCCCTGGACATTTCTAATTATGAGTTACAGAAGAAGTTGCATTACTCTAATATGGCGAGAGAAAAACTAGCTACGAGTAATGTTCGTCTAGTCGCATCGATTGCTAAATTATACGAAGACAAGGGTTGTGAAATGGCTGATCTTGTTCAGGTAATTTTTATAATTCATATATCATATCATCCGCCCAACGCCTCATACTCAGATAAAGCAGCATATATGACAATTTTGCTTCATTCCATGTAGGGTGGTATGCACGGGCTTATGCGTGGAATAGATATATTTGATGGTTCCAAGGGGTACAAATTTTCGACGTATGTATATTGGTGGATACGTCAGGTGATTATTCTTCACTTCACACTGAAGTTGGCAATTTATATCTAAACATGTGATACAACACATAATAATCACGCCATGTTTGTGTTGGATATAACAAGTGTAATTGTATTTGTGTTGAGCCCCAAAACATGTATGCACGAGTAGTTATTCGTGTTGTGCGACACCTGACACGCCCATCACACACACTTAGGGGTTATAATAGTAAATTAACCCAAAAGAGTGGGCCCATATATCACATAGTCAACCTTAAGCACAACACAAATGCACATATTGTAAACAACTAAGTTGTAGTGTAATAATAGATGTCGTTGTTACCTATAACCTAATTTATTCTCGATCATTAAAGCTATATGTAACTCAGCTGAATTTCTCGTCTATAGAAAACAACTTTGATTTGCATTATAACAAGACTAGATGATGATGATTTTCCGAACGCTGATATTTGACTTTGCTGTATAGGGCATTAGAAGAGCTTATCTTCAAACCTTGAGACCCTCAGTGCCTTATTATTTGCACGAAAGATTGGGCTTGATCAGTAAAGCGAAAATCAGGCTTAAAGAGCGAGGGGTAAATCCATCAATTGAAGTAAGTTAATAGAATCATTGAGCAACTTCAAGCTTTGTTCGCTATTTCCCTCCCTCCAAAGCCCTATTACAAAAACGATGAATTTGAATTCATTCCCATTTCAATTCTTTATTCCCGTTACAAAACGAAAGTTGCAATCTAAACGCCGCCTTCGATAATTAATTGCTTGGAATGTATGATAGAACACGCCATTCTTGTCTTATTGATCTATATTATATTTCAATTTACTTTCAGAACATCGCTGCATACTTGAAGATGACGGAAAAGAAAGTTAGATATGCTACAAGGGTACGACTTGTCCATTCTATTATTTTTAAATTTTATTCTTATGTTGTCGTTCTCTGTGATAATTCTACATTGTTGTCATGTAGGTACTTACCATGGTCTACACGTTTGATACAGAGCCGTTTCCCAATACGACTGGTATTCCAAGACACACTTATCATAGCGTAGGTATAAAATTGAGAAATCCAGTTTTGTCTGGTCTACTTTATGTATTTGTCGTCATCATACCTCATTCTTCTTGTTTTGTGGACTTACATTTCGTGTTTTTGCTTTTGTACCCCTCTTTTCAGTACATTGCTGATACCAGCCTGGATAACGACCCTTGGCATCAATTTGAAGAGGAAACACTCAAGGTAAATGAAAAATTCTCATCCTTTTGTTTCAGAATGAGTGTCCGCTTTCTTTGAAAAAATTGTCTGAAAATGAATGTCTACTTTTCTTTTTGGTTCGTTAGTTATACGTAAAGTCGTGAATTACCAACAATATCCGACTTTACGTATAACTATGCGTACAAATAGTGGAATTAGTTCATTTGTTAGATATGTTACTTTCTATTTCAGTTTTTGGAGGAGAAATAGTGTTGTACAAGAACTTTCTTTGAGTTCTTACACTTAGAGTTAGAGCTGATATTTGAACCCGAACCTGCAGGTACCCGAAATCGGAACTGCATTTTTGTGGGTTCGGGGTTGCATAAAATAGACCGGATGATTTTTTGGTTGGGTTTTGGCCTGAGGAAAGTATGGGTCGGGGGGCCCAGACTCATCCCTTAACCCATACCATCCTGTCCCTCTTTAGGTCTTTTCAACCCGACCCAAGTGGCCAGAGCTATGTTATACTATATTGTCTTATTTTTGTTGTTTTAATGTGTTCCAGAGAAAATGGACCCAGTCAAGCGTTTTCACATGTAGATGTGGGAAGCCCTCCTTCAGCTAATGACCTACATTTTGGATATGTTCGTCCCATGTCAAAGCCTACACATTTCGTGCCTCATCTCGCCCAGAATTCTCCAAGCCGGTTTGGTCAGAGACCCATTCAGCATTTTAATCAGGGGAGATCCAGCTCTACTCGGAGTAGTGAATGGAGTCATATGAAGGTTCAGCCCCCTCATCCCGGTTTCAACTCTGGGGGACCACGTTCTCCCGGAAATAACTCCTTCAACAATGGAACGTCATGGGGTATTTCCTTGAATACTGATGCTATTTAATTGTTTTTCATAATTTTTTAAAATTTGTGCCAAGAGGGCGAGCACAGACTCAACCACAAAGGTTGTTGGCTTGTAAGCGTGGGCCAAAAATGAATATACAAATTGTACCTATCACATCATTTTAACAAACGTCGACATATTCAATTGTAGGGCGCAGGACCAACCACCCTGCCTCAAGCATTCCGCCATCATGTCGTGGAAGAAAAGACTATGGAAAGATCACCTAATAAAGAAACGAGTTTAATTCTCCATATACTTGTTGCAAGCTGGCAAGAAAGTTGTGCTCAATACTTAACACCTACCTTGCCTGGGCCGACCCTAAGAAATCCTCACAAAAACATGGTCACCGATTGTGCCTAATATAGAAATACAATACTTTGGTTATGATTTCTTCAAGCTATGGTTGCTTGCAAATTCTTTCAGCTCGTTGACTCGGGAACCGGATTCTTTTGTTATTTACCGAAATGGGTGTCTGGGAAACTCTATCGTATGTTGTAAACCAGTTTGGTTTTCAGATGTTGGAAGTTGAAATAAAGAAATCGATGGTAGTGACTGTTGTTGGAAGTAGCTGCAAGCATGTTTTCTCATTTGTGGATGCAGGCATTTCAAGATCCTGAGCTGCTATGTCAGAGTATTGATCATCTTTAGATTTATGTGTTGTATTCTGTTATTTTACATTTCTCATATGATGGTATGGAAATGTTAGATCTTATTGGAACATAGGGTTTGAGTCCATACAGAAGATTCGGATCAAAGTTTTGACCGACAGTTCTCGAGGCTTAGATTTGCTACTCGCTACTCAACGACGACGAAATGTTTATCTTTGTTCAAGTTTCTGTTTCTCTCTCTCTCTCTTGATGAGTTTGTATGCTCTTATTTTCTTTATTTTCAAGAATGCTCGTTGACCGAAAACATTAACAATGATAGTGCCACTTGTAGGCACCGGCCACATTTGAGACTTTAACGTGAGGGTCAAGCAATTTCCACTTTCAGCCCATCTTAATCTTAAACCACTGAACTGAGCCATTATTAATTTGAGTCAAAACAGGAAATTTTATGTGCGTTGTTTGATGGTATTAGGAATCCTAGTAGTACTTGTATTTAACAACACTGTAGTAAATATCAGAACAACACAACACTGTGTAGTATAAATTTACGATGTCTGTACTTACTGTAATGAACTCAAACGTACGCAATGAAAACAACAAACATAATTAGAGATTGGTCGGCGATTCCAGGTGACATCGTTTGTCTCATCGCTGACAAAATCGAATATATTGAAGATTATGTTAGATTTTGCGCTGTCTCTCGCTCTTGGTACTCGTTTGCAGCCAAAAAATCCCAGTTTGCTCCTCTTTTGATGTTGGCAGAGCCAGAGCCAGAGCCAGAGCCAGAGCCAGAGCCTCTTCATTCTCGTTTCACGTCCAAACGAAGAAGAAGAAGAAGAAGAGAGGCTATTACTTCTCCTCCTCCATCCAAACAACGCCGCTTTCAAAGCTATAACTCCGGCGAGACTTTTGGTGTCTACTTGCCGGAGGCCGCCGGGAGAAGGTGCTGGGGGTCGCAATTCGGCTGGATTGTCACCTTCGGCGCCGCCGATCTCGAGTTCAGCCTCCTCAATCCCTTCTCCGGAGCCACAGTTTCTCTCCCCTCTCTACGGACCCTGCTCCCTCATGACTCCGGGCCGTACGATCCCAACCGGCGTTTCATCAAGGCCGTCTTGACGGCCAGCCCCGACTCACCGGATTGCCTCGTGTTCTTGATAGTCAGTCCCGTCTTCCGAGACGAGTCCATATTAGGATTTGCCAAACCGGGAAGCAACTGCCAGGCCTGGTCCCGCATTCAAGGCCCCGATGATCTAAACGACGTCGTGTGCTTCCGAGGAAAACTCTACGGTTGCCGGAGGGATAGCTTGGAGGTGGTGTTGATTGATGTTAATCTTCAACCCCCGAGAGCAGCTCAATTTTCGGTATTGCCATTGCTTCCCGGAGACCGCAAACGCACCAGAAATGCGGCTGATTACGATGATGACGTGTATACTCTCACATATTTGGTTGACTTGGGTGGAGAGTTGTGCTTGGTTCTTCGCTACACTACAGGAGATGTGACTTACTATTTCAAGGTTTTTAAACTAAATGCCCAGACCAAAAAATGGTCTCGGATCTTCGAGTTTGGAGACAATCGATGCTTGTTTCTAGGTAATAATTCTACTTTCTTCTACGAGGCTTCGTCAGCTATTGCGGCAATGAGCAACTTCCAAGGCAATGTCATATACTATACTCATGACGATGATTTGTCGCTCGGTACACTAGACCAAGGCAAATTTGCTCTTGACGGTAGATTTGAAAGAACTAAGGAAAGGTCTATTAAAAACCCCTCTCTATGGATCACTCCGTATCTTCAGTAAGTTGTACATGTTGTCGGTCTCGATACTAATAATACAATAAGTCATATTATTCTCACATTCGAATCTCACACTTTTTATTGTTATCAAGTTTTCACCGCTCAAAGAAATTCACGACACTAGCTAGAAATTGAATTGCCAATGTCCTTCAAAGGGACTCCGACCTCTCGATAAAATGGCCAAGTATCACATATATATATGCTTCGTTATGAGCTTGATTTCATGGACAATCTAATAGTTCATTTATTTGTTTTTATATTCTTCTTCTTTCTTGTAGTAGTCAAATTAATAAAGAAAATTATATAGTATTTTTTCCATGTATTTGATATTATGAATAAGAAATTCATGACACTAACTAGAAGTTGGGAGAAACAAAAAAAACAAACAATAGCCAATTAAATACAATCAGAATCTAATGGTTACTTTGTTTTCCACATTTACTTGTAGTAGTAAAATGAAGAATATATATTAGTTGGGCTTGGGCTCTGATTAATACTGCCATATACTGAAATAAAAAACCATTGTTAATTGATAATTCGTTATTATGTACAAACAATAAAGGTAAAATACTATGACTCAAAATATCATTCTACACAAAATCATGTAAAGACCATAATTTTAGTTAACCCACATAAACCCTATAGTACACATCTAAAAACTTCCCATTAAACATTTATATTTTTCAAAAGAAAAATATAATATTTACAAGAATATTAATATGTGAAAATAGTAAATATAGTTACATTAGCGTTCGTTTAGGAAATTTTAATTGAATTATAGGGAATTGAGAACATGTTGGGTATTATAAATTTATGATTATTGCGTTCGTTTAGCTTTTTCAGGAGGGTATACTTGAGATTAAAAAAATATTCTCTTTCCTCAAATGAGTTAAATAATTTCAAATTTGAAGGAATTGAAATAACACATCTATCATGTTATTTCAATTTCTTAGAATTTGGATTTATTTAACTCTTGAAAAAGAGGGTTTAACTATTTTAATTAAGTTAAAAACTACATTAAACGAACGCCGCCGTATGTTTTTGTTGGGTTGCTTGGTTTGTTTTCCAAGTAAAGAAGGAAATAATTAGTCAGTAAATGTGTAGGGAGTGTCCTAATTCCAACTACAATTTGTTTCAGTTTTTCACATTGAAAACCTCACACCACTCTCTCTCTGCATAAACCCAGTCACCACTCAGCTCTGTTTTGAGACCACCAACAATTCCCTTAAACCCTACAAATCCTATAATTTTTGTTTCTTGTCAATTAGAGGTTACTAACAGAGCAACAATGGAGAAGGTGCTGGTAGCAGCAGCTGATATGACAGGAGACCAAAGACCAAGATTGTGTGCACTCTTGGACCTTCCTCAATGTCTGTGGAGATGATAGAGAAGCTGCTGAGAATGTGGCTAGATTCAATTTCTCTCATGGAAGCCATGAATATCATCAGGAGACTCTTGACAATCTCAGAGCTGCCATGAACAACACTGGCATTCCCTGTGCTGTCATGCTAGACACCAAGGTAAATGCTCTTTTGCTTCCCCATTAAAGTTTCTTTTTTTGCTTCATGGGTTGTCTGTTTTTTTGAGTTTGTGAATCTGGGTCACTCTTTTTTTCTGGTGGGTTTTGGTTTTTTATATGTATTCTGTATACTCAGTACCCATTGTTCATGCATTGCTTCAAAAGCTTTTACCTTTTGTGTGCACAACCCTGTGAACAACACCATATTCTTATTATATATTTAATTAATGTTCTTTTGCTTCTCAATCTCTATCAAAGTTTTTTTTTTTTTTATTCTTGGGTTGTTTGTTTGTTATTTGAGTTTCTGAATCTGGGTCACTCTTTTTTCTGGTTGGTTTTGTTTTTTCTGTGTACCCATTGTTCATGCATTGCATCAATTAAAAGCTCCCAGTTCTACAATCTTAACATGAAATTATAGCATTGAAAGCTCTTCTGGGATACATTATTTTGCTTGTTTCTTCTGTACAATACATGAATTTTCCCAAGATTTTAACCTTTTTGTTGCAAACTTTTCAGGGTCCTGAAATAAGAACTGGGTTTCTGAAAGAGGGCAAGTCCATACAGCTCATGACAGGACAAGAAATCACCATATCCAGAGACTACAGCATCCTAGGAGATGAAACCATGATCTCTATGAGCTACAAAAAGTTGGCTCATGATGTGAAGCCACAAAGTGTTATATTGTGTGCTGATGGAAGCATAACACTCACTGTCCTTTCTTGTGACAAGGAAGCTGGTTTGGTCCGGTGTCGGTGCGAAAACTCTGCAGTTTTGGGTGAGAGGAAGAATGTGAACCTTCCTGGGGTCATTGTTGATCTCCCAAATAAGATTGACATGATTGCTCTCTCTTTTGTTCGCAAAGGTTCGGATCTTGTTGAAGTCAGGAAGTTGCTTAAGGAGCGTGCCAATTGCCAAGACCATCCTTCTGATGTGCAAGGTACTGAAATTTGCTTCAATTGTTTTTATTTCATTTCATTGTTGCTTTACTGGTTTTGGTCTTTATAATTGGCAATGCTTGCTTTAATTCTTGATTTCACTTGGGCCAAATTGTTGTTTGCTGAGAATCAAGTTCACTTTGACACACCTTGTTAACGTTAAATTACTTGACCAGAAAGTTTGCGTGGACACTAACTAACTAACTAATTCAAGAATATCAAGAACAACACTGCTCACCAAAACCATATTGCACTTCCTACTTGTATATAAAGACAACTAAATTCGAATTATCAAACCAAGAGCTGCAAATTCAAGATGGTTCGTTTGTGCTTGAACGACGCATGTGGGAGGCTGGTGACAACCAGAAGACGTTTCTGTCTCCGCTGCATACGGAGACGATATGAAAATGTTCTGGTTAATGGCGGTACTTGGCTATTCTGTTACGGCCACCGCCACCGCCACCGCCACCGCTACCGTCGGGATGGTTTTTTGTTCAAGGGCCAAGTTGCAACCTTGGTCTCCCA
>JAYMTA010001034.1:0-22271 GCA_036897625.1 Pelargonium cotyledonis
GCACGGTGACGAAGGCATGAAGAAGTGAAGAAAGAGAGAGAGAGAGAGAGAGGGAGATCTAGTGAAGGTAGCGACTTTGCAGTATCAGTTTCTATGGCGTGAGGATGTGGCGGCAATATTTGCTCTTCTGGTACTGGTGGCGGATCTGTGTCCTGATAAACACAAACAAAAATATTTAGACCAAAGGAAATATTGAAATCTAAAAAGTGTCTGATATCACTTTCCTTCTATATACCATAATGACAGGCAGTTTTTACTTTTGTAAGTTTCATAAGATTTAGTGATTAGAATGTGTGATAACATTGCAATCACACTCAATTCAGCTGCACTAATTGTCATAGCTTTCGAGTCAACTCCACACGCACACCCATACAGAAAATGAAAGATGGGGAAGTAATTCAATGATTATCTTTTGCTTCCCCATACGATCACTGATAATCCTCGGTAGTCAAGTTACGCCAATTGAACCTAAATGCAATGTGATTGTGTATGAAGTAATGGATAGTCACTGGACTATGCAAGTAATAAGGTAGCGTTTGGATTAAGAAATTAAAGCGATGAATATTGGGAATGAGATCCAAAGCCATGAGAACCAAAAAGTCTTAATCCAAACATGAAGAATGGTCTTGATCTTGAACAATAAATTATAATTCAAATGCTATCTAAATGTAAAGTGAATAAAGAGAAGCGCCACAAACCATATTTGGAGCCATGTCGAAGAGGCTGGAGCGCCTCTTTCTTCAATTAGAATTGCTGTGCCTGACGAAATACTTCTGAGCATGATTTGCCACCTGGGTAGGAGTCCTTCAAACAAAAAAATTATGTGATATTCCACCCCCGTCTCCTTTTCCCAACTTTTGGAGACCAACTACAAGAATAGCCGATGCTCTTCTGTCCATGGAATACCTGCAGACCAAATTCAGTCCCAATAAGTTAGGGTCATCCTCCGTTTTATACTTTTATTGGCGAATGAAAGCACACGTAATGCAAGCCAAATCAATATCATACAACCAGTCAACTAAAGCTGTAATAGGACAGGAACAATGGTGACAAATTGAATGAGCTACTATTTGGCACGTGGGTATTGCATTAGCTTTGCAGTAAACTAAATAAGTAGAAATGGAAATAAAGTAAACAAAACGGGTACTTCAATAACTCTACTGGTAGGCACTTAAAAGGTTAATTCATATGAGACACTTGCTTAGATTCTTATGTATCAACTACAAAACAAGCAAAGAAATGACTGACAGGAACAGCTTAAAATACTGAGTATGCGCAATGTCGGATAGTACCACTTGATTATTAAAACCTTGATTGAATATTAACAACACTCTCAGCTTGACAAATGCAATTTATAAGGACCCAAAAAGTACCGACAATATTCAAGAAAAAAGGAAAACATCTAAAACATCATATCTGTTCATGATTTTGAATCCTAAATTTTTAACTGAAGAATACTTGTGACAACCACCGAAACCATCATTAAGTATGATTCTGGTCATGGGATGAAATTATGGCATTTAAGTTTTGCATTAAATTAAAGCACAGAGGCCAGCACCCCACCTACAATCTAAACATATGCCATTCAACAATGGGTTCAAATATTATTCAACTGAAGAGGTCGTAACAATATCCCAAACTATTTGAATGCATGCATATAACAAATCAATTGTGAAACTCGCCTCATTTGTCGAAAAACACAATTGAGTTGCACCAGACACTAATCAGGCAATAGATTATAAGACAAATCTTCATGTCCAATCAACATACAATCAGTACTAGATTATTTAGTACACTTTCTTAAGTGGCCCTCAAAAATAAAGATTATGAAACAAAAGCAAGGAAGCTGAATCACTTAAATATATCCCTTGCTTATACCCTCTTCAATTCTAAGCCTCAGTCAAACATTTATAGGTTACATAGAAATCTAAAATTTGAACCATATCATGTTCACTTCGGGTAACAATTAACCACACTATATTGAAACTAAAGGAAAAGTGAAACTAGAATTGGTTACGATGTTTCACACAAAGCATAGACTTCGGGAAAATGATCAAAACTATGGACTTATAATGAGCGCAATGTATAATACATAACAATCAAAGCATTGCAAAATTCGATAAAAGATTAGAACAATTACCTCCAAATTTCAATTCATAATCCATATTCATACATGCAGATAATATTGGCTAAATTTGAAAAGCAACCCCTCAAATGAAAGTGACCCTAAAAACCTTATAATTTAACCATTTCAACAAACCATAAAAAAATTAGCTTAAATCTTCAAAAACACATTCATATGAATTCATTGGCCACTAGATAATCCATAACAATTAGTTTGAATCTTCAAAAAATCACATTCATATGAATTCATTGGTCACTCGATAATCCATAAAAATTAGTTTAAATCTCCAAAAACACATTCATGTCAGTTCATTGGCCACTCAATAATCCATAAAAATTAGCTTAAATTTAATTTTGATTGTGTCATTTAAGTGTCAATTTCTCCAAGTTACCTTTTTTCCTCTCGCCGCATCGAGTCAATAAGGCGTGAGCAGGATCGTCCGATAACTAACCGTCGGAGACATGACCCGGCTCGCGCAACAGGTCCGACGACGGCGAGCTTGGATCCGGTGAAGCGGCGGCGGATGAGGACAAATAGTAGTGCGCAGAGAGATTCCCCATGCTCGCGCTCTTCTTGATGATGGAACCATCGGTGAGCCGTACACCAAACAGCTTGACGCCGCCGCCGATGCTGCCGGCGGCGACGGTAGGCTAGCGGAAGGGACAAGTGCGTGAAAAGTGGCCTTTATTGCTGCAGTACGAGCAACGACGAGTCACGGTCAATTCTCCGCCGCGTGACTCGGCCAGCTCAGCCGAGTTCTGGGACGAGTCAGGTGGTGACCGTGACCGGTAAGAGGGAAAATAAGAGTTCTATGTGACCACAGAGAATAATTTTTATGCTAGGGGTAAATGTGTAATTTTCAGTTGGAATTGTATGTAATGACTTTTTTGCCCTTGTAAGACTTAATGACCATGTGATTTTTGAGTTTACAACTCCGACTCAGAATCGAATGCAGTCAAAATTAACTCGGAAACTGGAAAGAATTACGAGTTTTTGATCAATTTTCGAGTTTCATATGCAAAATGTACATGTTTGTTCAACTCAACTCAAAAAACTAATCGAATCTATTTTATGTAATTCAAACCTACGAAAATGTATATCGGAATTGACACGTACAAATACAACACATCAAATAGATTGAGACACAAATCTTAAATCTCAGCACATTTTGTCTAAAAACAAAGAACACTTTCGTTGAAGCAAAATTTCAATCATGAATTCATATTCAATACATAAATGACCACTACAATATATAACCAAAACTACCAGCATCTTCCATGTTTCTCACAAGACAAGAACATTAACAGATGCTAAAAACATAACACAGCTACATTATTCCTTTCGAACTTCAAATAAAAAAATGGAATATAAGAACTCGGTTGGAGCGTAATGATCATACTGCTGATCACCGGTAGTTTCGGTAAGAAGGATTGTACATGCACTTTTCAGCAAACTTCACCAGATCTTTAGGTTGCGGGAGGCGAGTCGCCAAACCTATGTAAAAATGTGCGCACAAAGTGATCAGCATGCAAGAACTAAGACAAAGGATAGATTAAAAAGTTGGAGAGGAAATGAAACATTAAGAATGGGAATGGGAATGAGAATGAGATTCTCATGGTAAAAAAATTTTAATCCGAGCATGATAAATGAAAATTTTGTTTCCATTCTCGTTTCTGAAGAAAAATTCTAATTCAAACGGGACTTAATGAGGTTGGGCTTATGTAGAGCTGGCAAATGGGTCAACAACATGTGGGCCATCACTGATCCTACCCGGGTTGGCATAAAGTGGTCCGATAAACATGTGAGTGTTTTTTTGCCCGGTCTATTTTGGCTTGAGTGGGTTTGACCCGACTGTCAAGGTCAGACCGACAATGTGACAAAAATGAAAGTTTCATTTTCATTCTCAGTTAACAAAAGAAAAGTTATAATTCAAACTGTACATAATGAAGTTGCACCAATGTAGAGTTGGCAAATGGGTCAACAACACGCGGGCCATCACTGATCCGGCCCTATAATATATGGGATGGGCCGGCAAAAAGCGACCCGACAAACATGCGGGCGTTTTTTTGCCTGGCTCGTTATCCCATTTGTCAGCTCAATGGCTATGTAACGAATCTAGAACAAACTGAGAATCATCATGGTTCGTGGAGTGAAAGAACTCACCGAGCTCATAAGATTTCGCAGCTACTTTCGCTGCGATGTGAGCTGAAATCTGTCTGATGTTCTTGAATGGAGGGTATATCAATCCCCTCTCAAAGTCCTCCTCAGAAACCTGCTCAGACAAAGCTTCCGCTGTTCCATGGAAAAGCATAACAATAAACCCATCAGGACTATAACGCTACGTTCTTGAATTGTGCATAGCTTACGCAAAGATTTCGATTTTTCTTTGGCACTTACAAGCTGCAAGAAGCATGTCATCACGAACACGAATTGTGCCGGACATTATCACGCCCAGACCAAATCCAGGGAATATGTATGCATTGTTCGCCTGCAAAAGGAAAAGTCAGGAAACAATCTTACACGTTAAGTGTATTGTAGTATTGTACATCTATCTTTAGGATTCGATGAACTCCTGAGAGTATCATTCACCTGGCCAGGCACGAGAACCTTCCCTTCAAACTCAAATGGGGGAAATGGACTTCCACTAGCAAAAATGGCACGACCCTGTCGTAGAAATGAATGATAAAATCACAACATTAAGCAAAAACAGAACATTAAGGTACTCTTTAGCATGATAGTTGCATTGCCTGTGTGTGATTTGTACTACCTCACTCCAAGTATAAGCTTGCTCGGCAGTACATTCAGCTTGCGAAGTCGGGTTGGAGAGAGCGAGAATAATAGGTTTCTGCACAAAGTCGCACCAATATCAGCTTCCCGTAGTAAATATAGTAATTCGTGGCAAATTGAGGGTCAAGAAGACGAAGAAGACGTGTTGTACCTCATTTGCAGAGGCCATGGCCTCGACCACTTCTTTAGTAAATGTTTGCCCCTTTCCTGATGTTCCTATCAACACCGTTGGTTTGAGAGCCTTAACAGCATCTATAAGATCAGTGATAGGTTCGTGTTCATGAGCCCAAGGCTTCTTAAAATGTTGGAGAGAGTCCATACGAGAACTAACGATCAATCCCTGCAAAAGAATTTACACACGTTGAGTCAGTTGATAGATCAAAGACGCTACAAGAGTACAGAAGCTATCCACTTCATATAGATCAGATTCTTAATACCTTTGAATCCACGAGCCAAATATTTTTGCGCGTATCATCCACCGGTATATTTGTCTGCACAAAGAATAGGATTCAGCTTCTCTCTACTTAGATGTCACCGCACAAGTCAGTAATCCAAGACTAGGTCATTACCCGTTTTGAGATCTCAAGAGCTATGAGCTCCGCTATACCAGTTCCAGCCTGATGATCAAATATAAGTCAGAGAACTACGAGGATATGTCGTAACAGCGACTCGTTGAAGTCAAGAACACTGAGAAAGAAGAATGAAGAATGTGCTTTCACTTCTTGTTTTACGATTTGAGAGGAAATGTCATGATAAAGATTCACCTCTCCGGCGCCGAGGAATAAGAATGTGTGATCATTTAAAGCTCCTCCATGTTTCTTCAGCGCTGCAAGAAGCCCTGCAAGGACCACAGATGCGGTCCCCTGGAACAAAGCCGTTAAGCCAGAAATTAGAAATGTTGTCTTGTCCGACCAGTATTCCACAGATCGGACTGTCCAATAAGTTACCTGAATATCGTCATTGAAAACAAGATGCGTTGAAGCATATTTTGTAAGCAGATCAAAGGCATTGTGGTTTGCAAAGTCTTCAAACTGCAAAACACAGAAAACCCAGATAAATCGAAAAAAGAGAATAATTCAAATGCTGTGTAATCAGGTAAACATTTTCTGGTGGGTAATTACCTGAATGAGGATTTTCTCTCCATAGTTACTCTTGACTGCAGTCATAAATTCAAGTAGAAGCTCATCGTATTCCTAGCACAAAAAGGAAAACCGCTCATCATTACACGCAATTATAAAATATGGATGAAGCAAGACATGGAAGTATAATACAAGACCGTGTTAGACAAGTAAAAATTAAAACCTCTCCAGTTGCTCTCCTTTGTCTGAGCCCAATGTAAAAGTCGTCTTCCAGCAACTTCTCATTGTTTGTTCCAACATCAATGGTTATAGGCAAGCACTGAAAATACGTATAACCAATTACATATTTATCAGGTTTGTTGTAACAGCAGAGAGAATGATACCATCAAGAACAACTATTGGCACATGGCTCTTACCGCAGAAGGATTAACTCCTCCAAGGGCTGTGTATAGAGAAAGCTTCCCTACTGGTATCCCCATTCCCTGAGAACATTCAAAAGATTGTCGTCAACTTGTTAAGACAATTACACTTATGTAGCGTTTGGATTAAAAAATTGGAATGAGAATGGGAATCAAGAATGGGAGTGGAATGAGATTCCCGTTCTAGAGCCATTCTCATGACCAGAAAATCATAATTCAAACATGAACAATGATAATCCAATTCCCATTCCGGTTCTTGATTCTCATTCCTTAACAAAGAATCTAATCCTAAAACTACCTACTACAATCAATATTTCTCCGGCAACTTGATATTTCATATCATTCCATACAAGAGTTAAAAGCAAGGACAAATTGCCACAGAATACCTGGCAACCAAGATCCCCGAGCCCCAAAATTCGCTCCCCATCAGTGACGACAATAACTTGAATATTCTTCCCAGGCCAGTTCTTCATAACCCCAGAAATCTTTCCCCTGAAGATTTGCTTATCAGTCTCAACACAAATACAAAGAAAATGTCGTGTTAAAAATTCAAGCTATAGCTGATGCAAGGAGCTAGAACACGTACTTCTCTTTCAAACTGATATAAAGCCCTTGTGGACGGTTAAAGATGCTACCATATTTCTGGCAAGCTTCACCAACAGTCGGAGTATAAACGACCGGAAGCAGTTCCTCAACATTATCAATGAGAAGCTTATAGAACAACCTCTCATTCATCTCCTGCAAACCGAGGTAGCAACAAGCTGAAAGTATTAGATCAATACATGACTATAAGCTTCAAATTGACTATCACAGACTACATGATAAAAAGAACAACAAAATGAGTTCTAGGAGCTCTTTATAACAAGATATATTGTACATGGTCACCTGAAGATCCATCATAGCTATATACTTCTGCAGAGGTACGCTATATTGACGGAGAGTGTGCATTACTCTCCTCTCCTGGCAATTTGAGTAGCATAAAGTAAAATTATAAATAAATAAAAAACAAAAACAAAAAAAATGCTTTCACAAGTTTGAATAGCCACGAACAACAGTTGTGCGGCGAATGAGTGTAAGACCTGAAGTTCCTGAGTAAAAACGATTGGGGGTAGAAGACCCTCTAAATAGTGACCCTGTCTCTCTTTGTCAGTAAAGGCAAGACCTTTATTGTGGCGAGGATCCCTTAAGAGGCTATACCCACTGCAGAATAGTAAACAATAATACGACAATTTAAGATCGTGATTTTAAGGTCTGTCATTCAAATTACCACATGAAAGCACCAATATAACAATGGCTGGATTGTCATGGGACAAAGGACTTTAAACACTAGAGCCGCCATAATACAAGCAATTCAGATTTCAAACATTTCGAGTTCAAAGATATCATCAACCTTCATTAGAAACATTGCAGGCTCACAGCAAACATTAAAAACAGAAAACAAAAAAAGAGCAAAAAAATGTGGAGACGAACAACACTACAAGAAAACTATAAACCCATGATATAGAAACCAAAAATGAAAAATAAATAAAACATAGCTTTAAGCTCCTAATTATACATTTATCACTCAAATTCCACACCCACTAACATGAACATAACATATCAGAAAATAGTAACAGAAAAAAGCCCAAACATCTGTCCAGTTAGGTTCCATAAAAGAGTAAATATATCACAAACATTAAACAATGCAAAGGTACAAAAATTCCTTGTAGACAATAATTAGTGATTTGTTTATACGACAATGAGACCTAAACAATCATAATATTTTATATGCTGACATGAAAACCAAGATCTTCACAAGAAACAAACAAACAAATAAATAAACAACCATACAAACACACTCCCCAACTCCCAATCAAGAAAACTAAAAAGTAAAAACCCATGATATAAAAAATTAGAAACCTCAAATGAACTATATATACATGCATATACACACACACATATAGCTTGAAGCTCCTAAAGATATACTATTTTTTACTCAATCCCACATGAACACAACATTTTAGCAAATAGGAAGCAATGCCCTAAAATCTATCCAACTAGGTTAAAGAAAAAGGGTAAATATTCAAATATCACCATCATTAAAACATGGCAGATATACAAAAAGTCTTTGTAGTCAATAAATAAGCAGAAGTGAAATTACAAAATTAGCCCAAGAGCTCACCTAGCTACACTGATGGTCCATGGGGTGTCCTCCTGCAGGTCGTCGGTGTTAAACTCTTCGGCGGCGGAATCTGGGTCCATTTCAACGACGGAATCAACCTATCTGATCTCCTTCAATGCGCTCTCCACTAAAACACTGCAATTACGTTCACTTGCTCGTTCGTTGAAGCTCAAAACCTTCACCTTCCTGTGGGTGCAACCTCCATGGATCCCGGAAATATATGTATTGCTCTGTACACAAAACACAAATCAACAAACAACGACCTCTCTACAGACCCAACAACTGAATAGAAATAAAAAATCACTTTTTTGTGTGGAGATGGCGATGGAGAGGGTGTGGTATAAAAAGGTTTGGGGCAGATTGAGCGAAGTGGGTGAGCTTGAATTTCTGAATGGAGAAAAGGGTTGTGGCTAAAATTTACCAGAAAACAGCTGGTTGCTTTCAAGAAGATCATGCCGAGAGAAATATGGTGAAAGACAGAGTCTTGCGGGTAATGATTGTACGCGAAACAGACGAGGTAAATAGAAACAGAGGACACAAACTTGTTCCTCTTCCGGAGGATGTGGAGAGAGAGAGAGAGAGAGAGAGAGAGAGAGAGAGAGTTTTGATGAATGTAAATATTTCAGCTTGAATTTGTGAAAATATTGCCAAACTAATTCAGCTCGAAAATGTGGTTTTAGTTTTAGAAATGTATATATTGCCATTTTTTTTTCTTTGTTTCAAAACAAATATATATATATATATTTCATTGTTGAGATGGATATTGTTATCAATTGAAATAATAATTTCATATAAGAAAACACAATAAATGTGGTACATAGGTGACCGTTCGGATTTCTGGTCGGATAAAGTTTATTAGGTTGACTATGGAATTAGTTTTGCGAGTTTGGGGCGGCAATTTTAGGTTTTACATGAGATGTGTGAGCTCGTTTGGGTTTGTTGGTTTGATCATTGATCTAACCCGTAATATTCAAAGAAACATTGGATGTTCATGTTATGTGATATGAACATGCAAATATTTGTGTTGGTTTTGAGTGGCGAGTTGCTTGTGTTCGAATTGATGATAATAATACTATTATAAATGTGATAATTCAATCATTAAGCGAGTTTAGTAACACTACACGATCATTATTCATTAATAAGCGTGTTAACATGACAAGAGCAAATCATTAAAATAATTGGGCTCATGACCCGAAATATTTCAATAAATAAGATATGTCTTACTTGACACAATTCGATCTTTAAATTGGTAGGTTATTAAAAGGTCCTCATGATCCTATTATCAACTATTTAATTGAACATGTTAGACTGGTTGAGTAGATTCAACATGAACACGAGACAAGTATATAAACAAATTAGATTAGTAAATATGAACATGATTAGGCTGAGCCAAAACCGTCCAAAATTCGAATTAAGTCATGAGTCATGACATAAATTGCCACTGTTAGGTTCTTCTTCTTCTTTCTTATCATGCACATCATTTTCACTTATTTTACAAGTATTTTCTTATAGAAAATTATAAGTGTACTTGCATACATTATTTATTTACTTATATATGTGAAAAATATGCAAAAATTACTTGAAACACAAATTGTCATTTCCATCTCTTAAGATTGGTCTAACTGTCACTAGCATCTCTTTCGGTCAACGAACATAACAACGAGTTAAACGCGATTGTTAAACACACTTTAAATACAAATCAAACATATTTAATAGTGAATTCAAATTATACTTATTTTTTCTCATGCTCACGTTACCTCTCATGCTGAAACACGAATTATTAGCTCCGTGCTCCGAACACACTTAACTCTATTTAAAAAAAAAATAAAACCAATAAAAAAATAGATTCTTCCTTAAATATTATTCACAAATTAATAATAACACTTCATGCATGCATGCATGCACCATAAATCATAATAATATTGCTTCACGCCCAAGTAACTCAATTTGATTTCCACCAAACCCCATATCCGTTGGAGAGCCCAGGCCCAAGCCCAAGCAAAAAGGCCTCTCTTGTTACGTCCGGTTCGCAAGAAGACAAAAACCGAAGGAAATGAAACCACCAGCTCTGTCCGTACGTACACCTCTGTAAATTCTTGACCACCACCTCCGCCACTACCTACACAGTAACAGAGAGTGAAAGCGAAAAAAGCAACAATCACAGAGAGCGAAAATGCAGATCTTCGTGAAAACCCTAACGGAGAAGATGATCTCTCTCCAGGTCGAGAGCTCTGAGGCCATTGACAGTGTCAAGGCCAAGGTTCACGACAAGGAAGGTCCATTTTGAAACCTTTACTTTGTTCTTCACCTGTTTGGATGACGAGAAAACAGAAATGAACGGTGTTTTTTTGGAATTTTAGAGTGGTTTTGAGATGGAAATGACTTAGAATGTTGTTTTTTTCTCTGTTTTTGTTTAATGTTTTTGAAATGTTGTGGCTATAGACTCTGGATGGACTTTGATTTATGATTTTTTGGATTCTTGTTGTTTGGATGTTTAGAGAACGTGAAGGAAAGGGAGAGTGGTTGTTGTTTCTGAAATTTTAGAGTGAGTTTGAGCTGAAAATTGCTTGAAATGTGTTTTTTCTATGGTTTTGTTTGCTGCTTTCGAAAAGCTGTGGGTATTGACTCTGGATGAACTTTTGATTTATGCCTTTCTGGCTTTCGGTTGTTTGGTTTCCGAGAAAACTCAAAGGAAAGGGAAAATGATCGTCGTTAACTTGACGAACCGTATTTTTTCACTGTTTTTTGCCATTTATGTACTGTTATTGCTTTATGCTCTCTTTTTTTCGCTCTTTGTTGTTTGGATTCTGAGAAAACTCAAGAGAGAGAAGGTGATAATCATTTTTGAAATTTTAGAGCGATTTTGACTTGGTATTACTTGAACTGTGTTCCTCTGTTTTGTTTGCTGTTCCCGAAATGTTATGCCTATTTTGCCTTTTCTGGCTTCTTATTGTTTGGATGCCGAGAAAGCTCAAGGGAGAGAGAGTGTGGTAATCATTTTTGAAATTGTAGAGCGATTTTGTCTGAATATTACTTGATCTGTGCTTCTCTGTTTTGTTTGCTGTTTCAGAAATGTTATGGATATTGACTCTGGATGAACTTTTGCTTTTTACGGCTCCTTATTGTTTGGATGCCGAGAAAGCTCAAGGGACAGAGAAAGTGGTAGTCGTTTTTTGAAATTTTAGAGTGATTTTGAGCTGGGAATTACATGAAATGTGTTTTTTTAGCTGTTTTTGAACTGTTATGGCTGTAGACTCTTGATAAATCTTGCTTCGTGTTTTTTTCTTTTTCTTTTTCTCTTTGTTGTTTAGATTCTGAGAAAACTCAAGGGAGAGAGAGAGAGTGATGGTTGTTTTTGACATTTCAGATCGATTTTGAACTGAAAATTAATTTTCTCTGTTTATTTTGCTATTTTCGAACTGTTATGGCCATTGGCACTGGATAAGCTTCTATCAAGTTTTCAGAATGATCTGAAGCTGGAAATAGCGTGAAACTGTATTTTTCTCTGTTTTCATTTCGCCATTTTGGAACTGTTACATCTGAAGCTACATGTATTTTTAATCTCTTGTTTAGCTACCAATAAAACTTGCAGAAGAGAGAAAGTGATGGTGATTTTCAACGATTTTAAGCTGGAAATGATCTCTGTTTTGTGTGTGTGTGGCAATCTTCTCTGGATAAACGTTGCTTTATGCTTTTTGAGCTCCAAATGTCTTGTTTGGTTGCCTATAAAACTGAAAGTAGAGAGAAGTCAGAAGTTGATAGCTATTTTCAAATTCTCAGACGAATTTTAAGCTGAAAAGTCAAATGAACTACATTTTGCTCTGTTTTGTTTGCCATTTTGGTACTAGTACAGTAGTATGAGTGATTCTGGATCAACCATTCTGAATGTTTTAATTAAGCTGATTTGTTGTTTGGTTTCCGAGAAAATTGGAAGAATGAGAGTGAGAACATTCAGAACAATTCTCTGTTTGTTGTCTTTGAATTTCCAAACAGTAATCTGTTTTTGTGAAAAATTGTCTCTTAGTTTCATGCATTCTTCTTTCCTAGCAACAAAACGATCAAATTCACTTTAGTCTGAAAGATCTGTGAATGAATCTGGATAGGAATTTCTCCTGATGAGCAGCGACTGATGTTTGCTGGGAAGCAGCTCGAAGATGGCCGAACTGTTGCTGACTACAACATGCAGACAGGTTCATCAATCCCTTCATATTCACTGGTTTTTATATGCTCATGAAATAAAATTGATTCTAATTTTTGCTCTGTTTTTAACTTTTGCTCTGTTTTTAACTTTTGCTCTGTTTTAAGGATCGACTCTTGATCTTAACCTGAGGCTTCAGGGAGGAGGAGGAGGAAAGAAAGTGGGCATCAAGAACATAGCGCCTGATCTGATAGTGCTGGCTCGCAAGTATGTGGAGAAAAAGATGATCTGTCGCAAGTAAGTCGAACCAGCTTGTTACTTGCTGATAATGTTCTTTTATGGTGTTTCCAATATGAATTTGTTTTGATCTTTAGCCTTGTGAGTTTCATATTCTTGCTTGCATAGTAATAGTAGTGGGACTCAAAGTAAGCCTTTCTTGCTGTGAAAAGTGCAATCGAGGTTATAATCATCCCCACATTGATTCCACAACAACTTGATCTGTCTGTTGCTGCTAGCAGTAGATTTTCATGTTGTGCAAGTGGAACATCCGTAGCTTTCTCTGCTTTTTGCATTGGATCATCATGTACTGCACTTGTGTTGCTTGAATATATATAGTGATCGCTGTTTTGTTATATTTTGAAACATGTTAAGTGGTGGGTAACTTGGCTTACAAGTTTCACAAATTGAAAATTCTTACCTTTGTTTGTTTAGTTTTAAAATGGATTTTTCTGTTTTGATATGAATATGCATATGCATATGCATTGACTTACAATTTGGCTTATTTTTCATTATTGAGCAATGATTATTATTGCCTTTCCTCCTAATCTGGCAACACATCTATACATAGCAAATTTGTTTAGATATAATTTCTTAAACTCAGGCCACATGTGTTGTGAGTACTCTTTCAAAACCATATTTCCAACTACAAATGGTAATTTCAGATTTGATCACAACATTGTGTAAATGCTACTGATGATGGAACTATAAGATGAACCTCCTCTTGCTTTTGATTCTGTAATATTAGCTTCTACCGGTGAACTTTGTGAAGTAGTAAAGGGACTGAAGTAAGTCTTTTTTGCTGTGAAAAGTGCAACATAAGGTTATAATCATCCGCACATTGAATCCATTACAACTTAAATCTGTGTGTTGCTTGCGTATATAGTGATGATCACTGTTATGTTAAAATGTGAATTCGAATGTCGAGGAATTTTTTGAATGAAATGTTCAGTTCTCTTGATGTTGTAGCAATTAGTTGAGCTATTTGTTTGTAACATAGAGCTTTTGGAAGTAGTTCATGTAAATTTCTTCTCTCTTTTTCGGCAAAGCACAAAAACAACCATTGATGTTGAGTGTTGGTTACTTGGTCTGCAAGTTTCACAACTTTGAAATTCTTACATTCATTTTTGTCTCTTTCAAAACCATATTTCCAATTACAGCATTATGAGTTGTTACCAATATATTTACATTTTTGGTTGGTTTGTGAGTTTGTGCGCTACATGTTAACGTGCTTATCATCAAGCATCATTGGAACCGATATTACCTTCTGTATGCGAACTTTACGAACATTAAAAACCTCATTTTTATGGTTTTGTTAGGTGCTATGCTCGGCTTCCTCCCCGAGCCACAAACTGCAGGAAGAAGAAGTGTGGCCACAGCAATCAGGTTCTCAACTAATCCCAATTCTGTTCTATCGAATTCTATTTACCAATTTACCATAGTTTAGACTCTAAACAACCCGCGTTTTCTTTTCCCCTACAGCTAAGGCGCAAGCGAATTCTCGAAGAAAAGAACTGAGTCCCAGAAAGAAGCTGAAGTGAGCATTTGGAGTGTTTTATGTTTCATATCCCAGAAAAAGACAGTTTCCTTTAGTATTTCAGTTAATGACTTTGTTAGTTTTACGTTTATCAGTTACTTGTAAGGCAAGTCATATATATATATATATATATATATGCCACGAACAGCTCTAATCGAATCTGCGTTATGACATTATGAGAAATCAAATTAGTACTTTATTTTATATCAGCATTTCATTTTGAATGTTCCTGAAGCTATTTAGTATAAAAACAACAGATTGCTACAAAGAATGCATATATATATACTTCTAAAGAAAATAAGAGCCATAGCTCCTTACAATTCCTAACACAACTCTCCAAAAACACTCTCCTCTATACTTCTTTTCATCGTCACTTCCTGAAAAGCTTAGATCTTGCAGAATGGATCACTGAAGCTTGATGCTTTATGTTTATCGGGTTTGGAAGTTGAGTGTCCTTATGCAGAAGGTGCACAAGAAGGCGAAGAAGACCGAGAAACCCACCAAAACAGCAGCAACAGGTCCCATGAAGTCTGGATCGTACCCAAATTGGTCTTGAATGTAGTGTTTCATGGTAGGATCATGATCCATTCCACTAACTTTGATCGTGGAGTCATCATCGCCATATTGCGACACAATTAGCCCATACACTGTCCACGCCACAGGACAAATCCAGTAGTACCAAACCCACCACTTGGGAATTTTCTGCAAGCAAAAATGTAAGTTAATTCCTGTCCAAATCTGCATATTCTTGGGTTATGACTTAGAAAAGAGCTGTAACTTACGGGTCTTGGAATGAAGAAACCCGAGAAAAGATTGAATAGCAGATAAAACGCTGTAGCAAAGATCCCAGCTACTTGGTGATTTGGTGTAATGGAGACTGTCATCATCCCGTAATACGTGAAGTAAAGGAAGGACAAGAAAGTGACTAAGAAGAACCAGAAGAACTTCGCGGCTGTCCATTGAAAGCTCATCATTGAATACACTATCAGTGTATAGTACGAGGTTTGGACGAGCGCATATGGTAACTCACAAATCACCTGCAAAGCAAAAAACCGAATCCCATTTAGGCTCCTAGGCGTTATCAAGAAATGGTAGCTTTCTTTTACAGATCACATTCACATGTGTACCTGTGCAAGTGCATAAGGCAATGCAGAATACATTCCAGCTGCTCGTTCTCGATAAAACACAGTTCTTTCAATAGCTACTACTGGTTGTACTGTGGAGCAGTTGCTGACTCCAACAAATAAGATAGCAGAATACATAGACCCGATAACTATAGTCAGATCAGTTGAGCTCTCCCTGCAACGCGCGCAACAAAGGTACGATGTGTTTTTAGATATTTATCAGTTAACATATCAGTTTAGAGATGTTGGGTGTAGAATCGTACCTTTTCTCGCCAACCTTCCAGAAAATTGTTCCAAGAAGGAGGGCAGCCGTCAGAGTGAAGAAGAATCTCACAAGGTTATAATCAGGACTTCTCCAATAAGTCCACCACTGCTTCCAAATACAAGATTTGAACTGTCCTATGGCGGATTGAGAGTATTGGGTCGGGAAGTAGAGGTCTTTTGCTCCGGCTGGTGGCGTGCTCAGCTCCTTTATCAGAGCCTTGTTTCGCCTATTAATCATGAAACAAATGTTAGCTCAAGTTTTAGCATATTGGCTGGTGGGTTTATCTATACTCACTGGTGCAAGGATGATGATTTGTAGTGTTCGGCAAAGTCTATTCCAAGGCGAACTTCAGCTGCATTTGAGCTCACTTCTAGCATCCAAGTTGCCGGGTTGTACTTCTCCTTAATCTTTGGAACCCCAGGAATCGCCTGCAAGACAGGAAGGAGCAACGAGTTTGTGAATAAGCTAATGTGTTTTTCATGCTCGTGGGACTTGAAAGAGAGTTTGAAGAAGGTTAAGTACCTCGAAGTATTCGACAATCTTGTGAGAATTCTGACCCAATGGGCCTGAGTAGATCACTTGGCCTCCTCTTTTCATCAATAGAAGCTGAAGCACAAAACAAAAATGTTACTATCATCATAAGCATATGAGAGAGAGCTGCAAGATTATGTGTAGTACCTCATCAAAGGCTTCGAAGATATCGATGCTAGGCTGATGAATTGTGCAGACAACAGTTCTTCCAGTGTCCACAGTGTTCCTCACAGTCCTCATAACAATTGCTGCAGCTCTCGCATCGAGTCCTGATGTTGGTTCATCCATGAAAATGATGGATGGATTCGCCACGAGCTCCACTGCTATGGTTAGTCTCTTTCTCTGCTCCGTTGACAGCCCCGTGATTCCTGGCAGCCCCACTAAAGCATTCTGAAGGTTGTCTAGCTCTACAAGCTCCATCACTTCATCCACAAAGATCTGAAACATTGGTTAAAGCTTTAGCATCGAATCAACACACTACATGCTTACAAGAAACAACATAATTGTACCATTTTCTCCTCTTTGCTGACTTCTTCGGGGAGTCTAAGGAAGGCTGAGAAAATCAAGGATTCGCGGACAGTCACTTGTGGGGAATGGATGTCGTTTTGCTCGCAGTATCCGGAAATTCTTGCAAAGGTTTCTTGCTTCTTCGGGAAACCGTAGATTCTAATGTCACCTTCAATGTAACCACCCGTCTTTCTTCCCGCCAGAACATCCATCAGCGTGGTCTTTCCCGCCCCGCTAACTCCCATCAGCGCGGTCAAGACTCCAGGCCTAAATGCACCTGTTACTTCCCGGAGTAGCTGCAACCTGTCCTCTGCAACCCCTTGTTCTTTCATTTCCTACAAACCAACCAAATTAGTACTGAAATAGTGAAATGTATTATGTATAGATTCAAAAAAGGACTACTCAATACACAAAACTCTTACAGGAGGCATGTCAACATAATAGTTCACATTCTCGAAGGACATAGCGAGAGGAGAGAAAGGAAGAACCATCCCTCTCTTCGGCGCAACCCCATTGGCTGCATCAAGAGACGAATCATCATTCCTACTCAATCCATTGGGATTGGACCGGCTGCTCATTCGCACAATCGCCATTTCTCCTACGAGATTTCAAGCGCAAGTAACAATGTAAGTACACCATTTATTACATATAAATACTGATTTATTTTAAATTGTTCTGTTCTTAGTTCTTACTAGTATTGTTTCCATCGGAAGAAGATAATGATCTGAACATCTCCCCTTTATCACCACTGTCCTCTACTTCTGGTTTTTCTGATATAACAGATTGTGTCTTTCCAAAAGCTATACATATTCAACCACACAAAACTCTATCAAAACCTTGAAAGATTACCACAAACAATGAACCAATCTTGAACAAAACATCGAAAACTTACGATTTAGGTATGTGAGAGCTATGGTATAGAGGATGTTGAAGAGAATAATGAACCCTAGAAGAGCTGAAACTCCAATCCAATACCAATACTTCTCAGTATAAACATCAAAGCTCCTAAGAATTGCAATCCCCAATCTGGTTTCTTTGTCTAGAGCCTATAACACAATCACATCTCCCAAATTAAGTAACTTGATTCCTTTTCTTGAATCTCAACATGTCCATAAATTGATATTGCTGAACAAAAACTCGAATCCAAACGCTACCCGAGTTATGAAAGTGAAGAACATAAATGGGGAAAAGACATACCAGTTTGTTCATCCACCTTGGAGCAAACATTTCATTGATAGCAAGTGAATTGTAAGAGTAAAATAGAGGAGAAATCCAGTGTCCCCACTCCCACCAGCTTGGCATCTTACCCTTTGGGAGGATGAACCCTCCAAGCATGAACACAAGGAGAAGAGTGAGAGAGCCTCCTGTGTTGGCAATGATCATGCTCCTGCACATTGCAGCTATGAACCTAAACAGTGAAGCTGCTATTTGTTGAGTCAGAAACATCACCAGTGTCTGCTTGAAAAACCTGAAATTTATAAACACCCACAATAAGAAATTCAATAAATTTTCTTCCTAAAAGTTAAAACTTTACTTTAACACCCATTGGGGCAAGCATTTTAATGCGCTTGATCCCTTGAGGTCTCTGGTTCTGTATCAAGCGATTTGAAAGGAACAAGCCTAGTAAAACACAATGGGCCTTACACGTGGACTAATGATGGGTCATTAGGGACCAAAATTAAATCAGTTCTAATATCATGATAAACTTTACTCTCGTGATATAGGTTTAAGAAAAACCCTACCAAAACTCAAATTGTCAAATTTGAAATCAATCTTTCGGTTCGGTTCTTAAAACATGGTGGCAAGTATGCCTAGTAAAACACAATGTGCCTTGCGCGTGGATTAGTGATGGGTCATTAGGGACCCAAATCAAACGATTTGAAATGTACAAGCCTAGTAAAACACAACGTGTTTTGCGTGTGGATTAATGATGGGTCATTAGAGACCCAAATCAAACCAGTTCTAATATTGTGTTAAACTTTGCTCTGGTGGGTTGGGTTTAGGTTAAGTGTTTTCAACCTGAACCTGACCAAAACCCAAATTATCAACTCTAAACTCAATCTTTCGAATCGGTTTTTAAAACATGGTGCAAAGTAAGCTCACCTGCTAGCTTCTGGTGCAAAGCCAATGGTGTAATAGGTTACAACCATCCAAACAAGAGTCTCAAAAATGGAAATAGGAATCCTGAGAAGGAAGTTTGGGAGAGTGAACATCCAAGGAGGGTGAAACAGAAGATCCCTCTGCTTATAAAACACAGGAAGTCTCATAATCATGAATGAGAGCTCAGCATAGCCATTGAACATGTTGGTGATCATTGCAAACATCAAAGCTCCCATATAGATTGATCCATCTGCTTCATTGTTTGTGTGCAGCCTGGACCTTATGAACACTGTTGAGCCAATGAAGGCCAGAATGAGGAACTGTGTGGCCTTGAAGACATAGAGGAATGAGTTTCTTTTTATGAGCAACCATTCTTTGTCAAATGAGATCTTGAGGAGCTCTAGGGTTGGGACTGTGTATTTGTTGAAGACTAGAGCTGCTTTGTGGTTTTGTGTCTTGTCAAATGGGACTGAGAGCTCTCTCTCCAAGCTCATGCCCACATGGAAGTGCTTGAATTTGGCTGCAAATTCACTCACTGGTATGTATCTGTAGGGTTTGCTCCTATCTGCCCAGTATTGTTCTTGGTCCTTCCTTGATGTTACCTGTAAAGGATCAAACAATATTTTTCATTGGAGAATCATAGTTTAAATTTGTACCTGAACTTGTGGGAACCCAAAACTCGACCCACATTTTAACGGGATTCAGATCGCATAAAATAGATCTGACTAGTTTTCAAGTTATGTCGGGTCTACCCTATGAAAATTGCATGAGGGTACACATTTTGCTTGTAAAGTGAAATTAAAATTTGGGTTGGATTCTAGTTGACAACTAAATCCTGAAACTCAACTTGTCAGCTCTAGTTAACTTCTCAGTACACGCATTATCATATTAAGATTCAGTTTTTTTCACTTAACCCGAAAGAAATCGACTCAAAATCTCATTCTCATACCGGCAGCAGGGAGATACGAACACTCAAACCAAACATTGATTCTTTTTTCTTTTCTTTTTTTTTGAAACAACCAAACATTGATTCTTAGATATGCATTTTCCTACTTCTTCCTTCACTATATAGTAAAATAAAAAACTATTTATTTGTTATTTATTTGGGCTTGATTTTGATGAGTAACAAATAATTGGGCCTAAAATTCAAAAGCCCAATACTATTGGACTTTTAAAACGGGCCGATGAAACAAAACAATTAAGGAGTAGGCCCAATAAGTTTCATTTACCTCTTGGAGAAAATCTGCTGTACCCTTGCGCTCGGGACAGCGAAAGCCACAGCCAATGAAAAATTCGAGGATGTGCTCACGTGGACCCTGGTAGACGATCTGGCCCTCCGATAAGAGGATGATGTCATCAAAGAGATCGAACGTCTCAGGAGCGGGCTGGAGCAGGGACACTAATATGGTCGCGTCCGTAAGGTGCACAATCTGCTGGAGACACCGTACGATCTGAAATGTCGTGGAGCTATCCAGACCCGTTGATATTTCATCCATAAATAATGTTTTTGTGGGCCCAACAATCATCTCTCCTGCCCAAAATTAAATCAAACTATACGAGAAATTTAAAATTAGACCTATATTTTTTAACGACATTTAAAATTTAAAATTAGACCTGTAGTTACTCGCTTTTTCTGGCCACCGGATATTCCACGTTGCATCTCGTCTCCAACGATTGTATCTCGACATATATCAAGACCTAATAACTATTTGAAATAACTGTATTTTTAGATGGACAATTAATTAAACTAATCAATTGTTATTTATTTGTACATAGCTATATATAAATGAGAAATAAAATTTAAGTTAATAATTATTTTTTTGAGAGACTTACTTTTAGAGTGTAATCAGTAATTAAGCTGTTCTCAAGTCCTTGGACAGATGTTGCCTGAAATAATAACAAAAATATAATTTTATTAGAGATTTCAATATATATTAATATTAAAAAATAAGTTGAGTTTAATTTTATGAATTTATATGACCTTCATGAAAAGATCAAGTTCTGCGTCTGGGAATATCCCAGCGTCCTTCTCCCTTCTTGCAAGCTCAGCAAGAAGCTCTGTAACAAAAAATGACAAATAATTCAATCTAATTATAACAATACTAATAAAAAAAAATTAAGTTATATTTAACTAGAGATGGAGATGATAATTTGGACCGAAATTTCTGCGTCTTTTCGGTAATGGCTTGCGTAAAAAAATACACACCAATTTTTATATTAGACAACCTTGCACGAGCCCGCAAACCACACTTGTTTTGAATCAGATTCAAGTTAAATATTTACAATCTGCAGACACCCGATATCTAATTCTATTTTTGCAGGGACAGATTGCATAAAATAGGGCTGATCAATTTTTCACATAAACCTGAAACCAATCCAAACCCACAAATCATACTCTTTCGGTTCAAATTATATCTTTCAAATTTTAACCATAAAAAATCAGACTCAACTCTAACCCGACACTCAAATCATCAAGTATTACTAGAGGTAGTAAACTGGAATAAGTGAGAGGTTAATTACCATATCGCGAGCCGACGCCTTGACAACGAGCAGAAAAATCTAGGGTTTCTTTGACCGTCATTTCTCCAATATGAACATCATTTTGGCTTATATAAGCTGATGTCTTCTGTGGTACGAATTCATGGAGCTTGTGCCCAATGTATGTTACTTCTCCTTTAACCTATTTCATGTTAATCAAATAAATAATAAAATCATTACACTTTATTTATCTAATGTTCATTTTGTTCGAATAATTTATCAAAAGAAATCGTGCAAATGCGAAAATTGGTACGAACCTTTAAGCTAGAGTCTAATTTTCCAGCCAATGCCAACAAAAGAGTAGTCTTCCCTGAGGATGGAGGGCCTAATAAAAGTGTCATCCTGAAATTTTCAAAAAAAAAAATATTCAGATATTTGTAAAATATTTCAACTTATTTGTTGAAAATAATTTAAAATTTAAATATTTAATACTCCGATATTTAAACAATTGTGAAAATTAAAATCTCATTTCTTAATTTTTCAGGATTCATTTGAAAACAGCTAAACAAATTAAAATGGTCCCCTACGGCCTTTGTATTAATTATAAGTTGAGAAAAAAAAATAGTAGGTTTATAATTATATAGCATGTACCTTACCTAATATAAGCTCATGGTTGATGAATGAAGATAAAGAAAGAGCAAGATAGATATTTAATTTTTGCAACGGTCAAAAATTTAAATTCTT
>JAYMTA010001035.1:0-22270 GCA_036897625.1 Pelargonium cotyledonis
ACCAGCATGACCCTACCAACAGTCCAACACTATCGACCTAGATGACCTTGCCAAGCATGGGCCGCAGGATTGACCGAACGTCTAACAAAAGCAAATTTAATGTTTGCAAAATAATTCGATAAATCAAGGATATTAATTTTCGTTGAATCTGGAACAAACAGTCTTATCTTATCCCACAACAATATTACATAATAACATAAGTACACAACCTCAAACTCACAAATTAACATAAGATAACAAACCAACAATTACATACAAATGAAACTAGAGTTGACATTTAAGCCCTACAAGTTGTGTTCATTTTGATTTGGAAGAAGCTTGGAGTACCAACTTGAAGGCATATTCTATGCAGGATTTGTATTTGTCCTGGACTATGAAACCTTTCTCATATCCAATGGTAACCTTCAGCTTTCCCATGTAACTAAGAATAGCTACTATTAGACTCTGCAAAATTCAAATATTAATTAGAATTTTCGAGTAATTACTTAGCTTTCAAGTCTTTAACAATTGTACGTATTTCGCTCAACCGACTGAATACTGAATTGAATTAAACAAAATAATAATTATTATAAGTTGTAGTACCTCAGGCACGCCCGTGACTGTGAAGTAGATGCTGCTTACAGGATGATTAGCCAAAGCCACTTGCTCTAGCGGTCCAATTATATTTGAAATCGCCATGCTCGAATTCTTCAATGTGTTGTGCACAACTTTAGCAGCTGCCTGCAATATGTACCATACACATCACAACTCTATATTTTGACGAAAACAATTACACAAAACATGATACATTAATTCAAGGTTTTCAATGAATTTTATTTTGCAAGTACCTCAGGGCCTCGGTATTTTCGCAAGAACTCGAGGACTTTTGCAGTAAGAACAAAACCTAGAGATGATTTTCTGACCGTGAGTTTCTGCTGCGATTTACGCATGAATTCAAGTGGATTCGAATTCTCGGAATCGCCGAATTCGGGTACTGGTATGTGCAGAAATGCAAATTGGTTCCCCCATAGTGGCTTGGATCCACTAGGTTGCAGCATTTCCTCCACAGACTTGTAACCAACACTCATCCTAGTGTTGAGCAGCACCAATGCATTGATGCTTTTTTTGCTTGATTCGTCGTCGATTGCTTTCATGTATAATCGAGTCCCCAAGAATACTATTCCGGTTATCACATCATTTACTGTCTGTTAATTAGAAGAGATCATAGAAAGAAAATAAGTTTGGTCGATCGTGACACCTTATATGGCAAAAAAACGAAAAACAGAAAAAACACTCAGTTGTTTCAGTCTAGAAATGTCGGGCAAAGAGTGATGATTATGATTGCTATGTTCCCTTAAATGTAAGAAACAGAAATGTGAGCAAACAGTTTGCACAAAAGTTTGGTGTGTGGTATTAATTTTCGAAAATATTATACCAAAGAAAGCCCTACAAATAAAAGAATAAGATAACTTCAGACTACCAGACAAGATTCGATGTCACATTAATTCACATGAAAAACATATATTCCACTTTATGCATATCAATATGCCTACTAATAATAGTTATTTAGAACAACTAAACCACCCAATAATAAACAAAAGAAGCATGTTTTTTCATTAGCAGGATCGTAGATTAATTAGCATTTGCAACATGTCGATAATAGAAGTTATTTAAAAGTTAAAACACATCACGTTTTTTTTAGTCTGTTCAATTTATAGAATAAAAATAAAGAGTTTTGATTGTGACTTTTGTGAGTAGTCTCTTAGAAGCAAAGAACAAAAGAACTAAAAAGAAGAATCGAAAATGATCGAGACAACTATGTTAATTGTTAGCCTAACTTACCACTCCAAGATTGGACTGAATTTGTTTAATCTGGTCAAGAGAAAAAGTGATGGATGTGTTCATCATTGGAAGGTACTGCACCAAAGGATTCCCAGATCTTATCGGTGACACCTCATCTTCCACAACACTGCTCTTGGCAAGGCTCCAACCAAAATCCATAATAGTATTGAAAACTGAAGAAAAAAACTGAGGCACAGTACTCATCAACACGTTCTTCTTCGTGTTTTGCTGCACCTTTTGTGATTTCCGGGAAGGAAAATGCATAGGCAGAGACGGATCATCAGCTCTTTGCAGACAAGAAAGAAGAGCTCCCATGAGAGAATAGCCATCGCCAAGTGCATGGTGGATCTTGAACACCACAGTACCAGCTGCACCGGTAGTTGGGTATGTTACGAGGTGAACTTCCCACAATGGCTGGCTCTGCGGAAGCTCCTCGAGTCCTATGCTTGTCAAATACTCACTCATGTAGTCGTCGTAGCATGTCGGAGACAACCCGGGCGGGAAGATAGGATACTTAACGTGGTTCTTGAGGTTCACTTCCACTTTCTTCCAATGTCTAGTTCCATTCTTGTCCGTAACCTGTTTATGATCACAACCAGTCACTTTTTTTTAGCTACACTAACACCTGAAGAGAGGTTCGAACCTGAAACTGCATGACAATTGTTAACGAAAACATTGTACGTACCATGATGGACGAGAAGCGGGGATTGATTGGGAGAAAAACATCCTTGAGAAGGGCCATGGTTGGCAAGTCATGGATGGGAGTCTCCATCTCCAAGATGCCGATAACGCGCAGCGAAAGCACGGAGCTGTTGAAGTACTGAGCATTGGGACTAACAGGCATTGATCTATGATCATCTTCTTGCTGCTCAAACTCCATTGTTGTGTTGATGTGTTTTGCTTCACTTGCCTTGGATTTATTTATGGGTGTCCAAAGTTTAGAAAGGTAGATGAAGTAGGTGTCAGTCCATTAATAAGATTGTATTATGTTGTTAATTTCAATCTAACTACTTAAAGGGTACGGTGTCTACAACTCTATGCAATCATAAGAAGTAGAAATTGAGAAATAAATAAATAATAAATGAGAGCAAAATTTTAGGTTAATATTTGTTTCCATTCACGAAAATATATGACTATATAAAAACAAAACTCAGGCTATTTCTCTTACCCAGTCATGGTGTTGGATGATATTTGTCTTGGTCCCTTCCGGTCCAGTCCAATGCGTGTCAACTTTATAAGGAAGAGAAAGCAAGACTTCAAATCATAAAAAGGCATTGTTGGAATTACTACATTTGCTATTTTATTTATTTTTATTTTTTTGAAAAAAGAAGAATATACCTATTTATTAGATTGATTTATTGTTACCTGCCTACAAATATAAGTATTTGAGAGAACATTACACAACAAATTATTACAACTCAAAGGCGGGTATGGCGAAAATATAAATTGATATGTACAGAAGAATCGAAACTAGCAAGGGAATTTGAATTTCTAATAATATTGAAACAACTAAATTATGTAGTAAGAAAACTTGTTCGACAACAATGACATATATATCTAACAGAATAGGAATAATGAATGATAGAATAGTAATATTGGCAATCATTCAAATATTTAGAGATGGAAAATACGAGACCTCACCAGATGGAAGAGCCACCATGATGATGAGAGGAATCCTTAGCTGCTCCCCCGGGTAGATATTCAAGGATGCCGGAACCCCAACACATAAAAATAGATCTCCAAAAGTCGTGGGAGAGAAGTTAACATATTTCTACTTCATTATTATTTATACATTTTTTATATTAATGCAACATTTTTCTCCTCTCGCTACTATAAATCTTTCACTCATAAATGTTCTAAATTATTTGTTTTTATTCGCTAATAAAAATAAAAAATCTTAATACATAATGAAATAGTGTTAATCACCAAATATTATTGTTTGTTTATATACTTCATCCATTTCAAATTAAATGGAGATAGCATATCACAAATACTTTTACGGTCGTCCATAGCAATTTTTACTCTCTTTTCGATTATATACTTATATCATAAACTTTTTAAAGGTTGTTATACTTTAGAAGTATTTTTTTTTCTTCTAAGAAATGTCACGTCATTGTATTGAAATGGACTAAGTTATTAAATTGATCTGACAAATGCTCGGACCCTCCACATGCCTAAATTACGATTACATATTAAATTGATTTTTACTATGTTTATCAACCTGACGTACAAAAAGGTACTGTTCTACAGACATTTGCTCCACCCGAAGGAACCTTCAATTCCAATTATTTGGGGTTCAAATAATGCCCTCTTTTTGATTGATGAGTTGGGGACTTGGAGTGGGTGAGGCCATTTATACCATGGTTTCATTGTGGTCAATTAGTAATTAAGTGATGGAACACCAAATTTATGGAAGATAACAAATATCTCAGCAATACTATCACTTGAATAAGTTTACAAGCGTTAGACATATTATAAATTAACATTCAACTGATTGTTTTAATAAATTATACAGCGTTTGTCAAAATTCAATAATATTTTTCTGTAAAACATTGACAATTATGTATGAGCATGTCATAGATAATTGGGATCTATTAGTTCATCAATATGTCGCCACTTGTTTTATTCACCATTATCAAGTTGTAACTGATAAGTAATTGTCGTATCAGTATGATGACTTATCACATATGTTTATATTTTGAATATAACAAGTCAATATGCCAACATTTTTTTAATCATTTGATCTGAAATCATCAACAACATGTGATCATACACTCACATGCAAAAATATACTTCCTCCGTCCCAAAATGAGTATCTTGTTTCTATTTTTTGTAAAAATTAAGAATTATAAGATAATTTAGTATGTTTCCAATATAACTCTCACTTTCTCCAACTACACCCCATGTGCACCCAAGTGCAGATTTGCCCATGTGCATAAGTGATAAGGGTAATATGGGAAGAACAATAATATAATAGCAAAAAAATAGAAACAAGACACTCATTTTGGAATAAAAAATTTAAACAAACAAGACACTCATTTTGAGACGGATGGAGTATTATTCAGTATTGACTGCAATTTTATTTATATTAAAAGTATACGAACACATGTATCACATGTATCGATCAACCATTTCATGCTGGTTCAACCCAGCAATACCTTATAAAGAAACCTGTTCATAACAATTTTCACTTGACATGTCCAGTACTAGTAGGCTAGTAGCCCACTTATTGCTACATATATATCTAGTAGTATCATATATATATATATAATATTGGCTCATATTCTAATTACTAGCTATATATATACTGTAATATTTTTATTCTCAATATTGTTGAGAATGTGTTTGGGTGGCCGCTTTGAGTATCATCTCAAATGCACATTGGATGCTTTTCTTGAATGCATGCGGATCTATAAAATCTTTCTCACCTCCAACTGCAATCCTCAACTTCCCCATATAACTAACAATAGTTACTAAGAGACTCTGTATACATATTAGTTCACAAAAATGAGCAATTAGTGTACATAATCAACCATCTTTTATACATATTACATAAAAATACTTACATATATGAGGTGCACCAAGCATCATAAAGTAGAGTCCGCTAATAGGATGATTAGCTAAAGACATCTCTTCAGCTGGCCCTATCATGTTTGATATTCCCATGCATGCTCGTGTTCTTCATCGTTCTATGAACATACTTAGCTGCAACCTGCATGCACCACCATCACCAATATTACTCCTATATCTATTAATGAAGAAAACAGGAACATAAAATTAACACCTGTACAAGTGTGCGCGCGCACACACATATTATATACCTCAGGGCCTCTGTATTTTCTCAGAAGCTCGAGGAGTCTTGCAATGAGTAGAAAACCTATAGAGCTTCTCTTTGCTTTGATCATTTCTTGTGCTTGCCGGAAACATTGGAGTGGCTTTGAACCATCATGCTGAAGCATTTCCTTTACAGACTTGTAACCATCAACCATCCTAGTGTTGAGCATCACCAACGCAGTGGACTTGCTTATCTTTGATGCATTATTGTCCATTGCATGCAAACAATCGAACACCCAAGAAAACTATTCCGGTCACCACAAATCATTTATCGTCTGTCAAATAAAACTGATATTTGAAGTTCTTATTTATATTTTATATATTATATTTCAACAGTTGCAAAATGACATGAATTAAAATCCTACCGCATTGAGATTGGTCTTGATTTGTTTAATTTGATCAAGAGAAAATTAATGTGATGGTGGTTATGGTGATTGGCAAGTACTGCACCATGGGGTTCCCTGATCGTATCGATGTGGAGTCATCTTCCCTAAAACTGCTCTTTAGGAGGCTCAACCCAAAATCCGATATAGTGTTAAAGACTGAAGAGACAAGTCGAGGCAAAGCGTTGTTATAATCAGGTTGTGACGAGCGAGGTTTAGATGATGGAAAGGTCAATGGTAAAGAAGGATTGTCAGCTCTTTGTAGACAAGAAAGCACCCATGAGAGAGTAGCCATCACCAAGTGCATGGTGAAGCTTGAACACCAAAGTACCACTGGTTGTTGGATACTTAGCTTTATGATGAGAAGTTCCCACAATGGCTGGCTTTGTGGAAGCTGCTCTATTCCTATATTTGACAAGTACTCACTCAAGTATTTGTTGTAGGATTCAGGCGACAACCCGGCGGGGAAACATGGGATTTTAACATGGTCCTTGAGCTTTACTTCCACCCTCTTCCATTTCTTTGTCCCATTCTTGTCTGTAACCTATTTTCAAATCAAAATTGGACATGATTAGCCACAAAAGACTACTGGTAAAGAGTAAAATGGAGGTGAGTCGAGATAAGTCATGCACCAAAAACGACGTATAGCTAGATAGAGAATATGTACCATAACGGATGAGAAGCGAGGGTTGATGGGGAGGAAAACATCTTTGAGAAGGGTTATGGCTGGTAAATCGTTAAGGGGTAGCTTTGATTCAAGAACACAGAGAATAAATACGGAGAGCACTGAGCTGTTCAAGTACTGCCCGTTTGGACTCACTGGCTCTAACCCATTCTACTCTTCTTGCTCAAACTCCATTTTGTGTACACTACTAGCTTACTAATAACATGCCACAGTTTATATTTCAGAGATGGTAATTAAAGTTTTATTTCAATCAGTTATGTAATAATTAGTTGGAAATTTGATTTTCGATACTATCAACGACATTCATTTAATTAGTTGAAAAAGAACATATCCTAAACAATAGGGGAGGCAAATGTGGGCCTATGTGCGACTCTTTATGCCACCAACCTTTTACTACATACCATTTTCACATAAACAACGATCTAAGACTTGTAAACATTGGCTTTGTCCAACCCTAACTCTTCAACACATATTTTTTTTCTTAATCACGAGATTTTCGAAGTAAACCCATCTTCCACACGCGCGAGATTAGCACCTTTAAGTTATATAACACTTAAATTAATTAGTCTCTATTCAAGCAGGGTATGACCGCAAGGGCGACAAAATTATAAATTTTAACGCAATTGCATTCTATGAGACTCAAACTCGAGACTTCACGCTAAATAAAAACAAGTAACTTCTTATCAGTATTGACTCAGTCTACACATTTAACTAGATAAAATTTATTTTTAAATTGTTTTTATATTTTATATTTTTAATAATATGTATAATATCTTTTGTTGTGCTCGGTACAATGTATATCTTCACTTTTTATTTTTGTGTATCACAGTATAAATTTTCATTGGTGGATAAAATTTCAATTAGTACAACAATAAAACAAAGTTTAAGAAAGAAAGAAAAACCTATGACCGTTGAGTGAGCGTGGTGCCGCCACGTGTCAAAACCACCTCGAGGCAAGTGATGAAGTTTGAAGAAACGCTCTCTGCATGTTGGAAGTACGTAACCAGAATATTCCAGCCTATCCTTGACGTGTATATTTCCATATATGAATCAGCCTCCACATTTTCCATGCTACCTCTTCAACGGTAACCTCTCCACCGTTTCTCTATTTATACATCTTCTTCTCTTTTGCTTTCCCAAATCTCACTATCCGCTTCTTCTTCTTCTTCTTCTTCAGCAACCAATCTTGAAAATGGAGTTACAGAGAGTTGTTAGTTTGTTGTTGGTGTTGATCTCCATTAATGGGTTTGTTTCAATGTCGCAAGCTTACCAGTTCCATATTGGTGGCAAACATGGCTGGGGCTCTCACCCTTCTGAAGATTTCAACGACTGGGCTGAGAGAAATAGGTTTCAAGTCAATGACACTCTACGTAAGCTTTTTCTTTTCTTTCTTCTTTCTACAGTACAGATTTGAATGAGTAGTACATATTTTTCTCAAAAGCATCCTTGTGAATGCATTTACTCTAGGACCAGTTTGATTTGCGTGTAAAAATATAACTTTAATCCAAAAAGAGGCCTAACATTTATGTATAAATGAGTTTAACTCGTAACTTGTTTGATTTAACGAGTGTTCAGCGCTCACAACTCAATTCAAATTGATGGATTTGAGTAATATTAAAAAGTTTGTTTCAGATTCTAAAACAAAAGTTGTTTCAGATTCTCTTCACCTTCATTTATTTGTAATTATATGTCATTTAAGAGAGGATGACACAATTTAACACATGTAAAACAGAATAATCAAAAGTCAATCCTCACTTCATGTTGGATGTATAACATTAATTATCTCTATAAAGAATAAAAAGAATGATGCTATTTATGTAAGTTTGAAAATTGCACTTATATCAATGCATGTTAGTCAAACGTTTGGTTCATTTCGATTTTTCGTACTTTTAAGATAAAATTTATATTCAAATTTTCAAAATATAAATGAGTGTTAACATAATACAAATTTTTGAGATAAGATGTTAAATGTAAGCTTTTGAATTGATAATGTAACCTTTTTATTAGTCATAACAAACTTTTTACTCCCCACAAAATGTATCTTTTATGTGAAAAAATAGCTTAATTTCCTAAATATATATATTGCACATATAATTTGATATATACTTTGGTGCAGTTTTCAAGTACAAGAAAGGATCTGATTCAGTGTTGGTGGTGTCAGAAGACGATTACTACTCATGCAACACCAAGAAACCAATGCTCTCACTAACCGACGGCCACTCCGTCTTCAAGATCAGCCACTCCGGTCCGTTTTTCTTCATTAGCGGCAACGCCAAAAACTGCAACAAAGGACAGCGACTCTATGTCGTTGTCCTGGCCGTCAGACACAAAACTCCCTGGAACTCTCCTCCGCCGATGGCCGCACCACCGATGGCCGCACCGCCACCTCAGCCCAAGAACCAGGCTCCTACCATGCCTCCCGTTGCACCCACTCCAAAATCTTGGAACCCATCAGCAGAGGCACCAAAAGCGGAAGCCACTGTGACGTCTCACTTGGAAGCTCCGGCGCCGGCTCCGGAAGGGAATGGTTCCGGTGCGGTTTCGGCTGGCTGGGTTTTGAGCATTGCTTGTGTTGTTGGGGTTATGAGTGTGGTATTTTGGTAATTTTGAGTAAGTGTACTTATAAAGAAGTAATGATATCCATAAAGTTATAAGGGATAATGGTAATTTAATAAACTATGTAATTTTTTTTTTATTGTCATCAATCATCATAGGAGAATAAACTTGTGGGTTTGGGTTTAGTTGATTTTTCATATAGCTAATTGTTTTTAATATTTTGGAAGAACAAATTAAATCTTTGAATAAATAAATAAATAAGCAGAGAAAAATAATTTAAGTAAAAGGAGAGGCCAAATTGGACATTACAGATCAAATTGATCAATAACGACAGGTCGCTTCATTTTTTGGTTACCAAAAAAAATTCCTGCCCTAAAAAAACATCGTATTTTCAAACGCAAGTCCAAAATCACAAATCACGGTGACACATTCTCATAAACTGTTGAAAGCAAGCAAGCGACGAGCTCTTACTTCGATTCCATGTCATTGCACGATTTCAAGGAATCCCTGAGGCCCTGTACATCATTGTCATCTTCTTCTTCTTCTTCCTCTTTTTCCCAACAATCTGACCCTCCTTTAAACCCTAGAAAACCCCCAAAATCCTCTCTTGCTCAGCAGCTTCTGCGCCTCCAAGATCCCAGCTCTCTGCCTCCAATTCAGCCACAGACCCAGAAGAAGCATACCCATGTTGAAGAAGATGAGGATGAGGACGATGAACAACGAGAAGAGTTAAGAAAACCCAAATTGGGTAAGTTTCAATTTGATCACACTGGACCTTTTGAGCCATTGGTCCTGTCGTCCCCGGATGTGGTTCCCGTGATACAGGTGATTTTGTTTTTTTGTTTTGTTTTGTTTTGTTGCAGTATATATCTTGTGTAATTGCAACAAAAAAAGTAAGAGTTTTTATTATTATAAATATTACTTTGTTTGCACTATGCTTCGTGTATCTCATGTTCTCTATTGTATATTATGTTTTAGCCATATGAATTATTGGTTAAGCAAGTATTTGGATGGGATCGGTTGGGTACGAACTACATGTATGCCAGCTATTTGCAATATAAGGAGAGCTTCATTGGGGTGTCAATGTACATTGTAAGAGTTGTACAGACTGAATAACCTGGCAGATAGCTATTCATCTATAAAATGCCAGAAACTTAAAATTTAGGGTAAGGTAATTGCAGATGTATAGGATCATTTGACCTGTAAATGAGAAATCTTTGACTGTAAAGTGTGAAGACCATGTACAGTGAGATAGCCATCCAAATATGTTGCTTATGTATAGAACTTCAAATATGTCATATATGTGGATGGTTGGGGTATTAGTGGAGCTTTGTGTAACTGAATGATAAAATTTGGTTTCATAAGTTATCTCCTTGAAACCTTCAATCATGCCTTTAAATCAACTTTCGTGCAATACAGAAGACATGAGCATCACTGATACCATGATGACTTGATGACGTGTATAAAAGCTTTGCATGATGAAGTTGTAAAAGTAATTTGTTGATGATAAACAACTATCATGCTACAGGTTCCTGCGTCTATCAATTGTAGATTGCTTGAACATCAAAGAGTAGGAGTCAAGTTTCTCTATACTTTATACCGGAACAACCATGGAGGTATTCTTGGTGATGACATGTGAGTATATTTCTTCTGTCGTTCTATTCAACTTCTTATCTAGGTTTCTTTTCTTACTGTGTTTTTTAGTCTTGTAAGAGTAAGAGCATATTTTTTTCTGTTCTTCTTAGCTTTCGTCTGATTATGTTATGACATTAATGAAGTTTAATTTCTCTTAGACATGTCATTTCTCAATGTAATCATGCATCACTGGCTTATTACTGTAGCATGAACTACTGCTCTTTGATGGGTTCTTAGACATAAGTTATGTCACATAACACTGTCGGAGGCCTGAGATCAAACTACGAGGAATGTGTATAGCGGTTCGTGAGTGACCATAAGGGTGCTCACTACTAGAATTTAGGCTTCACATATGGTCTTAAATCACTACCTCATTAATAGTAGTAATAAATACAGATGCTGAAATTGTCGTATGCCTGAAATATAATCACTCACTCTGCAGTCGTTGCTTCTTTTGATTTTCCTGTTAAAACTACTTACTGATAGTTACATAGTCCACATACAAGAATACATACATGTCACAGTCTTCTGCTTCTCATTATTACGAGATCCTTTATTAGCTGATAGAGTTTGTTATTTCTTGTGTAAACTGGTCCAGGGGACTTGGGAAGACCATTCAAACAATTGCGTTCTTGGCTGCCGTGTTTGGAAAAGATGTAGAATGCTCTGCTTCTATTGTTGGCAAGGATAATCAGGTGGAAAAGAAAGGCCCTGTCTTGATAATTTGCCCTACTTCTGTTATCCACAACTGGGAGGATGAATTCTCTAGGTGGGCAAGCTTTAGTGTTTCTTTCTACCATGGAGCAAATCGGGAATTGATTCTTGAAAAACTGAAAGCGGGTGGAGTGGAAGTACTTATTACCAGTTTTGACTCATACAGAATTCATGGCGACATTTTGTCAGAATTTCAATGGGAGATTGTGATTGTTGATGAGGCACACCGACTTAAAAATGAAAAATCAAAACTCTATACTGCATGTCTTGAAATTAAAACCCGGAAACGTATTGGTCTTACTGGAACCATTATGCAGAACAAAATCATGGAATTGTTTAATCTTTTTGACTGGGTTGCACCTGGATCCTTGGGAACACGGGAACATTTTCGAGAATATTATGACGATCCCCTCAAACATGGCCAGAGGTCGACTGCTCCTGATAGATTTGTCCGGATTGCTGATAAACGAAAACAACATCTAGTATCAGTTCTTCGTAATTATATGTTAAGAAGAACTAAGGAGGAAACCATTGGCCATCTAATGATGGGAAAGGAAGATAATGTTGTGTTTTGTGCAATGAGTGAATTGCAAAAACGGGCGTATACAAGAATGTTGCAACTTCCAGACATACAATGCCTTATAAATAAGGACCTCCCATGTAGTTGTGGTAGTCCTCTTTCCCAAGTGGAATGTTGCAAAAGGATTGTGCCAGATGGAATCATCTGGTCTTACCTTCACAGAGATAACCCAGAAGGTTGTGATTCATGCCCCTTCTGCATTGTCCTACCTTGCTTGGTCAAGCTTCAACAGGTTAATGAGCTTTTGAATTTTGCTTCATAGTATACTATGTCCCTCCATTGAAGAATATAAAAGTTATGAAATGTTTCTTCTCTCACATTGCAAGGTTTACTGTAACTTTGTTTCTCCAAGAAAATTAATAGGAAAGTTGAGTAAGCTTGTAGTGAACTGTAAGCACATAGAATGTTAAGTTGTGTCTTATTAAAAGGAAAGTTGAAGAAGTACATGGTTGCTTTGTAGTTTGATATAGATTATCTCATCTTTGAACAGGATAGCCATGTGTATTTTGTGTTAAACTGTGTAAATTATGAGCGTACTGCAATTTTTTATTTACAGTACAGATTTGTCTCACAGATTAGCAATCACCTTGAGCTGATTAAGCCCAATCCCAGAGATGATCCAGATAAACAGAAGAAGGATGCAGAATTTGCTTCTGCTGTCTTTGGTCCTGATATTGATCTGGTGGGAGGGAACAGGCAGAGTGAGAGTTTCATGGGCCTCAGTGATGTGAAAGATTGTGGGAAAATGCGAGTATTAGAAAAGTTAATGGTGTCCTGGACGTCACAGGGGGACAAAGTTCTTCTCTTCAGTTACTCTGTTAGGTAATTTGTTGCCGTGTATATAGTCTTTTTGTTAAATTTTGAATTTGGTGTTCTGTCCTGTTTTGGAATAGGGATGAGTCATATTTTAATTATTTTTTGTTTAAAATAAACTGTGGGCAATTAGCTTTTATGGAATAGTTAGTTGTATTTGCTCATGGAAATTAGACAATGAGAATTGGTTGCTAAGTTTCCACGTTATAGTTGAAATCTGATTATTAGTGAAGTTTCAAGGACCAAAAGAATGAGTAGCTTAGAATTTAGGAGATTAGCATATCATTTAACATCTCTCCCTCTTCGGCTCCCTTTTCTTTTTTGAAAATTAACCATGGTGGTGGAAATTTTCATTTTGTTGGTACACTTATCAAATGTGAAACTGAATGAATGTTCATTAGATTTATAGTTTTTATCATGCCTGTGATTGTTGTAATGATTAGCAACATTCGTATATATCTTTTATCCGGTTGTCTCTTGGTTCTGCTCCAAAGATTGAACTATTCCTTTCAGGATGTTGGACATACTGGAAAAGTTTCTTATCCGTAAAGGCTATTGTTTTTCAAGACTTGATGGCTCCACTCCATCCAATGTACGCCAGTGTCTTGTTGATGACTTCAACTCAAGTCCTAGCAAACAGGTATATGTTCTATTATGATAGTAGAAAGTTTGTTCCTTAACTTTCTACTGGATTCTGATTTCTTATTTTTAGGTGTTCCTAATATCAACTCGTGCTGGTGGTCTTGGACTGAATCTTGTCAGTGCAAATCGTGTGGTAATATTCGATCCTAACTGGAACCCTGCCCAAGATTTACAGGCCCAGGACAGATCATTTCGATTTGGTCAAAAGCGGCATGTTGTTGTTTTCCGACTCCTTGCAGCTGGTTCCCTTGAGGAGCTTATTTATTCCCGTCAGGTTTACAAACAGCAGCTATCAAACACTGCTGTCTCTGGGAAAATGGAGAAACGATATTTTGAAGGTGTCCAGGTACAAGAATTAACTGTTGTAGCTTCTGGTATTCCTCTAGATATCTTATTTGTTAATAGAAATAATTGTGTTTCACTTCATTAACCTCTTTTCAGGATTGCAAGGAATTTCAAGGGGAACTTTTTGGAATCTGCAATCTATTCTGTGACCTGTCTGATAAACTTTTTACTAGTGAAATAATTGAGTTACATGAAGAGCAGGGACAAGAAAACAAGCATCATCCTAGTAGGAAGCAGGATCGGAGCCAACTAGGGACCCATTTCATACCTTCAGGGGAACAATCTGTTACATTATCATCCGGATCTGAGGCCATTAATCCTTGTTATTGTAGAGGGGCTACGGCAAGTAAGCCAGTGCTTGAAGAGCTGGGTAAGTCATTTTTCCCCTGTTACTATTCCTTTGTGAAAGTGCTAAGGTTGCATTGTTGAGATATGATGTTTAGATGATAATTCTTAGAGATTTGCCTCTTGTGTGGAAAAAGCAACAACTATACAGTATTGATGTAGTTGTGGATTATAGACCAAAGATGCTACAAAGACGAGTGGAAGGCCATCTGGGTAATGCCATTGAATGTAAGGAATGTTCTGTCGGCTCAATGAAGAGTAGGCCCTAATTAGGGTTGAATGCCTAACAGTTGAGGGAATGGAGTCAAAGATATGAACCACCATAAATTGGTTGTAGATCACTTAGAACAAACTACAGAGAAATTGACAATATTCACTATGTTTGGGGAATATGTTGTACTAACCAAGTCTTTGGGTTGCCAGGTATTATGTATGCTCATCGGTATGAAGATGTTGTCAACTTTGGACCTGGGACTCACGGAACAATAGATCAAAATGATAGACCGATGGAGCCATCCATTCATGTTGTTGCACAGAGGAAACCAGATGGTGCAAGTGGGAAAGAAAATGTGTCTAAATCCAAGGACCGGAAAAGGATCCAATATAGCCAACTTGCCCGGTTTATGGGTATGGGAGAGGTTGAATTTAGTAAGTGGTTACTGTCTGCAACTCAAACAAAGAGGGAGAAAGTGCTTCGAGACTACAAGAGGAGGAAGGAGAAGAAGCCGAATACTAGTTAAAAGGATGGTGCATAGGAAAACAGCTTTGTAACTATGTATAACATTGTACAGTAAAGATGTAAATGTATAATTCAGTTACAGATTCTTCCCTTACACATACAAAATTAGTACTTGTTCATGCGCAGGTAAGAAAATGAAAGCTCATGATTTGCTTCTTGTTTGTAAGAAAACATAATACTCCTCCATCCCAAAATGAGTGTAATGCAACTTGTATTTTTGTCTCAAAATGAGTGTCTTGTTTCATTTTTTAATAAAATAATTATGCATGAATTGTCAATAATATCCTTCTAAATAGTTAGTTAGAATCTCTCGTGATCACGAGAATATAATAGTAAACATACAACACTAACTTCTTAATTTTTCTCAAAATATAAAGGAGAACACTTATTTTAGGACTGAGGGAGTAAATGCAAGCTTATTCGGGCAGACAAAAATAAAAGAAACATAGAAAAAGCCAAGACTGCTGCTAAACATGAACAAGGAACTACCCCAACATGATTTCTTCCAAGTTTCTCAAACTTGTGTGAATATGTGGAAAACAAGACAAAGTAAATCAGTAAATGTGCATAGAAAAGGTAAAGAAATGTCATAATATTTTGTCCTTACAAAATTTGCAATAGCTCTGTATATGATAAATAGGTCAAGTTTCTTTGATGGCATGACTATTGTTGGCAGCTATCTTCTCTGCATCTTGAATCTGGAAACTGGTTTTGAAGTTTGAGAAACCGGCTGCAGGACGATCAGTGCCAATGTTTCGGTTAACATAACAGCCAACAAGAAAGCCTCATTGCTGTTTAATACAATTGTAGAGAAATCGAAAATACCTGGGATGATGCAGTGGATTGTTGTCGTGGATTTGTTTGTAAATTTTGAGTCCGCTCTACAATAGAGCCTGTAAATGCCTGGCAAAGAAAAACAATATGGATAAAAGGTTAGCAGACAATGTTGAGTTCATTTAACTAAGGTAAACAATTCTAGAAACAGACCTTTGAATTATCTGTTACTGGTCTTGAAGTTTGCTCAGGAACCTGTAAAAGGAAATGATACAAACATTAAGCACACAGGATGGATACAGACGTACTTTTTAAGTTTTCGCAGCATTACTAAGAACATCAATAAATACTCTCTCCACCCTATAATATGTGTCCACTATACTAAATTCATTTGTTCCACAATAAGTGGCCAGTTTTTTGGTTAATAAATTATTATTGGATTACCAAAAGTCAATTTTGCTTGTACCAGCATCAGCACTTGGTAGTAAAAATTCAAATATAAAGGTGATAATCGTGAGATACATGCACTTTGTACAATGTACATTCTGAAAACTTGGCTCTAATCGTGAAATTGTGTTTTTCATTTTGGGGTATATATATATCAGATAAGGAAACATGCAAATTTGTGTTGCATGACTAAATGAATTGCAACAGCCCCTATGCTAATTTTTGCTATATGACTAAATTAAGCTGCAAGAAAATACAAATACAAGTAAAGCCAAAGAGAACAGCAAACAAAATGCCATGTAGTTAAGAGACCATTACCTGATTTTTGGATGAAGCCCCTGCTGTAACATTCTCTTCCTCCAGTCCAGAATGCATAACAACCTTCTCAGGACTGTTTTTTCTCAAATTGCTCGACAACAAAATTTCATGCGAAGTTGTATCTGAAGATAGATGAAAAAAGAGGAATAAATTTAATAATACAGGCTACCTAATATTGCATAACTACAAGTTATGACAGTTAATAGTACAAGGAATTTGAGTTTTGGTTATACAGCTGAACTTGTCTACATTAAGGCTGTTCCATTCATTTTTTCATTTCTCACATGACAAGTTTTGTAGAAAGCAACTCAATCAGAAATTTAAAAACAGTAAACTGATTAAGATCTAATATTAATTAATATTGTTGTTTTACTTGTATGAAAAACAGTGGACACAAGATTTTCCTGTAGCTCTCTCTCTCTCTCTCTCTCAACACACACACAAACACCAAAACACATCCTCTTCTCCAATTCTTCTTTATTCAGGGCAGAGGGAAAGAGTACATGTAATTCAAGAGTCATACACGCACCCTTGCATACACAAAGGAATGACAAATACTAACCTGTAGGTACAGATTGAACTTTCAAACCTTGAAACTGCATTTGAATTCCAAAAACTCAGTTACTCGAGCACGTACGAGTCAAAGAGGGAAAAAATAAAGCTAAAATACTGGGAGCTACAGGGATGCCTTCTCTTACGTTTAATTGATCAGTAAAATCTGTCTGACCTTCATTCTTCTTCAACAAATCCTTGGTGCATGTATGCTCATCCTTTGACTGCTGTGATGGCTTCCCCAACTGATGCACCTGTAGAGTCGTCAATTAAGCAAGCATCGATTTCAAATCTATTGTATTATCAATCATTGTAGTGCAAAACAAATGCTCATAAATTACCTGTGCGTTTTTTAGGTTGTCAATAGAGCTCTGATGCGGAAACTGATTGGAATTAGATTCAGTCTGCTCATCTTCATCATTCTCACTACGACTTTCGTCTGCAAGCTCTTCTTTCTCAAGTTCATCCAACCTGGACATTAATCGAGCATATTCTTCATCCTCAATTGCAACTTCCTTGTTGTCTGTGCCAGAATAACTGGGAGAATCTGATTTCACGGGACCTGAAAAGTGCTCATGTTGAACATCAATGCATTACTTCTAGTTTGAGAATAAAAAGCCCCTACAACCATTCCAAGCTATTGCTAGTACCATCATAATTTTATATAAAAATTGCAAATCACCTGACTAAATTGCCTAACTGACACATTTTCAATTTTTATATATTTTAGTTTCATTTTGCCAAAGCTTAACATGCTGGAAAAAGAAACAGCTGTTATCAACCAAACGTGGAAGCAACCTAAATCTAGACAATGAATTATTTTATAAGCAATCAAGACAAAGTATTGAGCCACATGTGTATCAATATGACCTTTAGACATTTCAAAATTACATGCTTGATGAAATCTCATAGAACTGTCAAATGAATCACCAATTTAACTCCATAAGCCAATAAAACTTTTTAACGATTGAAAGTCAAGACCTATCTCTCTTTAGACATTTCAATATCTGTTCCTTCTTCCAAGTAAGGAGAATATAAGTTAGCTATCAAAGTTGGAATAGGATGCTGAGTAAAACAATATAATTAAATTGATAAGCATATCCAAGCAGCAAAATATAACCACTCAACTAGGCTTGTATAGAATTTATGCATGTTGCAAAAGCATGGTTGGAGCTCAAAAGTAAAGAGCCAAGTGCATACATGATTCGGATTCCATTTCCATTGAATTTTCCTCAACATAATCTTCAATAATCTCCACAAGACCCTCCTGTTGCACATATTTGAAGTAGTAGTCTTATAATATACAGAAAAGCAAATGAATTAATTACTTTTTCTTTTGACATATATTGAAATTTATAACGCATCAAAGAAAATAAGAGACATATATAGTCCACAGTTAAAATGCGAGTAACATACAAAACTGAATGCAATTCTGTGTTATGTCATAATCTACACTTGTCAAAACTATAATATATAAATGAAACTGTAGGTTTCATTATGGCATCATATGTACAAATACTTTTGTCTACATATCCACATTAGTAGCTCTCAAAAGACGAAAGGCAATTGATTGAGATATTTATGTTGCATTTTTAGTATGCCCATTACAGACTGTGAAGTGTAGGATGAAGATTTAAATTGCCTTGTATGTTCCGATACCAATTGCAATAAACGACGAGCTTTTTCTTTAGTAGATAACTTAACACGACTCAAATGTACTATAATGTGGAAAAGTTGTCAATTTCACCTTTTACATGTCTTTTTTAAATCATCGGGTCACTCATCTGTTAAATCTCTATTAACATAAAATTCTATGGATTCTAGATGATTTTGTCATTATATTCATACAAATATATCAGATTCATTTGCAAGCTTGACCTAAGGCCACAAGACCCACAACACTTTGTTATTTAGATAAAAGGATATTAAATGATTTTAATACAAAATTATGAATAGAAAGACAATGTCAAGAAAAATAAAAGATCTGAAATTGAAATCCTTGAAATACACTTGCACACCAAATGTGTCACATCACTAAAGCCTCACACTTAAAAGTTGAATCGTGATTGACAACAAGGTTTTGACAGAATGATACAACACAACTCCTGCATATCTCACAAAAATAATGTGGTAGTTCTTTGTAATCAACTAGATTGTTTCACTTACGACAATAAATTCAAAAACTTCCACAAAAATGTTCAGATCCATTCAGGGACGGATGCACATTAGGAGGATTGGGGGCTGCTGCCCCCACTGAGATTTTGAAACTTACAACAAACTTTTAATTTTTGAAAAAAAATCATATTTCTCCTCACTAATTTTGAACTTTGCCCCCACTAATATGTTAAAACTTTTAAACTTGCCTTTAGAATCTATAAAAGTTTATCATTCCTCTCATAGTTGAGTTTTCTTAACTCATAATTCCATAGATAAACTTGTCATACAAATACGTAGCTTTGTGATTTGCATCTTTTGTTAAAATAGTATAAAAAATTGCCCCCACTCAACAAAATTTCTGGATCCGTCCCTGGATCCATTATGAACTTAATTGCCTGTTTTCATTCCTATGATCTACCATATTAAAGTATTTGTCTAGCAAATAACACAGTTAAGATGCTTACCGCTGCTTCAGCAGCTGTGGAACTGAAAAATGAAGCCTCCGCTTCAAGATCCTGCATTGTGGCCTTTAGAGAATCAATTTGCACATCCAAAGCCTTCCCTCTCCTTTTCAAAATCTCCATTGTTTGTCTAGACGTTCTTTCAGCATAGTAACCTTCGCCTAGAAGAACCTGCAAGTAATCATAACATATGAGACAATAGTATTAACCAAAATAGGCAGTTTATCTGCATACAATCTGGTGAGTTCCAACTTGACTAATTATTCTCGTTAAATAAAAACTATTTTGTGATTCTCTTAACCATTCTCAGCAAATAAACACATGATTGCTTAATTTCTCTCAAATTTACAGTACATTGAGCAATGCCTTACCATAAACTCATTGGTGTGAATCAAACGACCAGGAAAGAAGGCAGCTTTCCCAAATGGAACCTACCAACAAAACCAATTCAGAAACATGAAGTACAAACAAGAGTAATAAACTTCCGAAAAATAAAATCAAAAACCGAAAAAATAGCTCCCAAAATTTACAAATGATCAGAGAGGGAGAGAGATGGAAGTTACCATGATGTCGTGGTGGAGATCATCGGGGAGACGGTCGACGAGGTTGACAAGGGAAGTGTTGTCGGCGACGAAGCTGCGGAGGCAATGGAGCTCCTGCTGCTTCTCGGCGATTTTTTCCTGCACGCGCTTCGCTGCTTTTTGAGCCTCCTCCACCGGGAAAATCGACGCAAGAGGCGTCGCACTTCCCTTCTCTGCCATTGCCATAACAACTTCGAAACTTCCAGAGAGGTCTCTGAGAGTTTAGAGAGGAAGAAGACAGTGGGGTTGACCGTTCGGGACTTGGAGGAAACCGGAGAGTGATTAGTGGAAAACAGCCTTATATTACCAAAATAAAATATTAAATTAAATTGAATAACATTTGGGCCATTTGAAGATCACGCTCTTGGGTCATGAAAGGAACGACGTGAGGCCCAACATGCTATTTCAATATCCTATCTAATAAGTCATAATCACCGTTAAACAATTTCTCGATACCACAAGGGTAACATTAACGTACGAACAATGCATTTTGACATAGACAAAATCACTAGATGCAATTTGGGACGACTACTAATATGATTAGAACAATTGAAATATAGAGAGATGTCATTACATTACTATAAAGAAAAGGAACCACTATTTTCATGCTCAAAATTAAACTACAATAGAAGAAAATACATTGTGCGAAAGATTTATATCTCATCCGCAACAATAACTACAAATTACGTCCCTTGTAAAAAAAACTTAAACACAAAACATAAGTAAAACAATTGTACGCAAAATTCATTCTTTACTTTCAAATTTTTCCTCAAATAATTTTTAAGTGGAATGATTCATAAGCAATCATTCTTTCTTATTTACAAGAGTGTTTGAAATAAAACGTTATAAATATTTCATGCATGTCACATTATGTTAATAGTAACTTATATCAATATCCAATACATACACTTGAACCTCTTCAACTCGAGTTATTGGACATTGATTTTAGTTAGTGTACAAACACAATCAAATTAATGGATTCGAAGTCGTAAGTATAGTGATGTATATTGTGTTAAGATGTGGATCCAAAATAAGCCAACATATAATATTAATATATAATTGATTTGAAAGAGAATATTTGATGATATTTTAATTATATCAATGCATATTATTTCAAAATAAATATGTTTTAAATCAAGCTTTACCAAATAACTAACACTTTATTACAAAATTAATTCCATATAAACAGGTGGCCTCAACTAAATTAAAGACATGTTGGGTGCATAAATTTCGAATTATTACATGTCAATATATGTTATTTTTATTACGATAAATATTACTTAGTAAAAACTATTTTTATGTAATAAAATTAAGGGATATTGATATCTATTATCTACTGAACACTTTTTAACTCTGGTTATTTTAAAATATTAAAGTAACTATTGAATATCTTGAATTATACCAAACATTTATCAATTCAAAACTCCGTCAATGAGATAAAATGACCATTTTGCCCTCCTAACAAAATAAAAAAAATTAGCCAAATAAGCCCTTAAGGCTTTAAATAGTAAAAAAAAAAGAACAGATCATTGGTGTTTCCGGCGACGAGCTCCGTTGCAGATCTGGTTGTTCCCGGCGACGAGCTCTGGCTCTCTCTCCGTTGCAGATCTACGCGGCGGCGACGGCTTCGCGTTTCTAGTTGCAGACCTCCGCGGTGGCGACGGCAGATCTGTTCTTCAACGACCGGAGAAGACGAATGGTGGGAGCTCTGATCTGCGAAGATCTGCGGCGGTTCAAGTGAGCTCCGGTGACGATGGAGTGGGTCACGGCACACCAGCTCGCTCCGGCGATTGACGGCCATGGACTGGACTGAGCTCGACAAACGCGAGATCGAGCCAGATCTGGACTGGCGTCCTCGGTCGGGCGTCGATGGCGTCGTCTTGCTCAC
>JAYMTA010001036.1:0-22248 GCA_036897625.1 Pelargonium cotyledonis
AAAAAAATTCTTTTTTTATTCAAGTGAAACTCACACCTAACTCCTTTCAAAGAAACTTACACCTAACTAAATATACTTTGTAAATGAAACTTAATTAAATATCAAACTACCACTACAAGAAATATACATGTTTCTGACGCTGACGCCAAAAAGCGTTGGCGTAAGAAATGTCGTCGAAATTTTTTAAATAATTTTTATTTTATTAAATATTTTCGACAGGATTTCCGACGCATTTTTTCGTTGTAAATTTAAAGCGTCGGAAAATTTTCCAACCTGCCTATTTCCGACGCCCTTGAGAATGAAGTTGGAGTGACTGAAAAAAATGAGAGAACAGAGAAAATACATGTAACAATTCAAGGGATAATTAGTCATGTAACTCAAATTTGACAGTGTTAGCAAAGGGCGCATTAAGACTAAGTATGCGGAGTTAGTTGTAGTCGCGTACGACAATATAGGTTTGAACCTGTGGGCACAGCAGGCTCATGTCGATGATATGTGATATGCTGGATTTGCGGGTCTAAGCTGGGTCGGGTCAAACTGGCGGGTGTTGTGTACAATTGAAATTGACACATTATATTGTTGGATTCTTATCTCCAAGTGGTCATTCCCTAGGGTTAGGGTTTTGGTGTTCCTCTTTGCTGAGGTGTAGTGCTTTTATGCCAACGAGAGGTGTATGGTGAAGGAAGCTGACCGTTTGGAAGGGTGTTTGTCGGCGTACCACTCGCATAGAGGCCCTAGCGTCAGAGCAAGCAACGGGCTCCGTCAGGTCGAGATCGAGGACAAGGTCTTGGCGTCGGTGTCGGGATCAGTGGGGTAGTCGGCTATGCTAGAGACGGCGACGTAGGGTCCGTATCATGTGCGTCGCCGGGTTGGGTTATGGTCCGGGGTCTTGGACTTAGGTGGCTGACTGCTTGGGGAGGTGGCTACACTAATGCCATTGTTTTTATTCCCAAGTCGTTTCTTCTAGGGCTCTTCTGCATCGGTTTGGTTTTAGTTGTTGTTTGTTAGTTTCCGTTAGGTAGGTTTATTTTTTGTTTTTTAGTCGGCGCACTTTGGTTTTGTTTTATGTTGATGTACCAATGCTTTTCCGTATTTGAAATAAATTGAAATAATTACTCGCTAAAGAAAAAGTCAAACTGGTTGGTTAACTTGACCCTTAACCGATAGAAAATCCGCACACAGGCGGGTTGAGTCCAGGTCACTCATTTCTCAGCCTGAATCCGACGCGGAACCAACCCGCGGGTCGGATAGGAGTGTCCAGGCAGAGCCGTAAGCGCGTGGGAAACACAGACGAGAGTCTCGACTGAATTCTAGAAGTCTCTTGTCATCTGATAAAACCCCCATTCTATCTTTTTAGGGTTTTATTATACATTTCGAATCTCATTTCCCAACTTCCTCCGAAAGCTATCATCTTTACACTCTCTCTCTCTCTCCTTGGTATGCTTATCTTCTTCTTCTTCAGTTACTCCATTTATCTTCGTGTTTTTTTTTCTTTGTTTGTCCTCTGGTTTCTATTTCTGCTGTTAGTTTTCGTTCAATTTTCGATGATAACAAAGCTTAAATGTTTGGCTCCCGAGAAATTGGATAGGAAAATTTATAACAAACACACTTGCCTAGTTCCGCACTTGTTCGGATATTGAGTAGTGTTCAGTTTCTGTAGTTTAGCATATATGCTACATTTTCTCAGTGGCCAAACAGAGGTTGAGAATTTAATCTGTTTTTATGGTTCAGGAAATGGCGACCGCACAAATCACTGCTCCCTCAATTTCTACCAGGAGCTTGTCCTCATTTGAAGGGATTAGATCCTCGAGGGTCCAGTTTTCATCAGCGCGGACTTTGAATTTCGGCGGTCTCTCTCAGAGGTCATTCCGGGGACTCGTTGTTAGAGCTGCGGCCACTGTGGCCCCAAAGGTAATACAGTTCAACCACCTCTATCAGCAATTCAGATGTGATAATTGTATGATTGGTCAGTGTTCGATTTTATTTAACATTAGCTATTATTAGATGTCTTTAATCTATGGTTTACATTTAGCTATGAATGGATTGGTAATTTGATTTGAACAACTTGATCTTTAGCTATGTACGGTACACTGATTCATTTCAACTTGTTCACTTTAAGTTCTTTGATATCATTGGAAACTGAAATATGTTGCATTTGGGAGTCTTTTGGAAGTCCTTATGTTGGGGATGGGAGTGTAATTAAACTTCCTGTTCTGTATGTATGGTTGTGATTTGCTATTATTTCAATAGTGTGTCCATTAGATTAACATTTTATTGATACAACGAAGACTTTGGTACTGAATTTAAAGTAATGCACTTGAAACATTATTGAATTTTATCTTTGGCTGATATATTTGTCTTGCGATTCTCAGTATACTACAATCAAGCCATTGGCTGACAGAGTGCTGGTGAAGATTAAAACTGCAGAGGAAAAGACTTCAGGTGGCATCTTGCTTCCATCTTCAGCTCAGACTAAGCCGCAAGGAGGTGAAGTTGTTGCTGTAGGAGAGGGTAGGACAATTGGGAATACCACAATAGCTGTCAGTCTTGAGGTACCTACTGAGCTTCATCAGTTCATTATGAGCTATGATTCCCATGTTGATTACTTCTCACAAAATGTGTGGTATTATTGTTGTAGGCTGGTGCCAAAGTGGTATATTCCAAGTATGCAGGAACCGAGGTGGAGTTCGATGGAAAAAGTCATCTCATATTGAAGGAGGATGACATTGTTGGTATCCTTGAGACTGATGATATCAAGGATCTCAAACCCTTAAATGATAGAATTTTGATCAAGGTACTTTTATCCATTCAAACCTTTAAGTTATACTCCCTCTGTCCCGAAATAAGTGTCCTGTTTGAGTTTGATTTTTGTCCTAAAATAAGTGTCTTGCTTCCTTTATAATAAGTTTGTTAGTATCCCTGAGTTTGTTAGAACAAATGTCTATAAGGATAACTTACATCTCCTTAATTTTTCTCAAAATAGAAATAAAGACACTTATTTTGGGACAAATGTTGTATTACCATGATTATCATTTGGAAGGAGTTTTATAGTATTTTTATGGCTAACAATCGTTCACAGATTGCTGAGGCCGAGGAAAAGACAGCTGGAGGCCTGTTGTTGACCGAGGCAAGCAAGGAGAAGCCATCTATTGGCACGGTAAGATAGTTAGATATTTGGTGCAGAGTAATTCTGCATTAGATCCTCTGATGAAATGTTGTCTGTGGGGTGAGGCAGGTCATTGCAGTTGGGCCGGGTCTTCTGGATGGGCAAGGCAACAGGAAACCGCTGACAGTATCCGCAGGAAACACTGTTTTGTATGCTAAATATGCAGGGAATGACTTCAAAGGCCCTGATGGCTCTAACTATATTGTTCTAAGGGCATCTGATGTGATGGCTGTTCTCTCTTAGGAAAAAGTTGGACACATTTAAGATCATGTGTACACCAAATTTTCTGGCAAATTTGTTTTGAGCTTATGAATTAGAATGTAATCAGTTGTTATAATTGGCAGCGTCGTGGTTGGTAGGCTAATTTCAATCCAATTGGTGAAGCTGAGTTCACTGATATCTAACTGCTTGCTTGAATATTTCCACCTGATATTGCCCGAAAGCACGATTACTAAATTAGTTTTTTAAGTTAATATTAACGAATAATACACTTGAGATCTATTTGTCGAGGGGAATTATGTCATTTCTGCCTGCCAGAAATGAGAGAAAATGTTGTCCAATGCACAAAACAATCTGTTTACTTTGCTGCATAAAGGTTCAGTATATTGTAGAATCTTGAATCCACCAATTAATATTTGGATTTTGGAGGAATGAGGCTGTAAAATATATGAGCCCAACACAAACAGTTGCAGTTAAAACTAAACTATGTATTGCTGTGCATTTCTCTGCTACTGCATTTACAAATTTGGAAGAAGATGTGTCAAATCAAGCTAACACAAAGTATACCACATATTCATATCTGCCTGCTTGCCTGCCTGCAGAGCCTGGTGTGGGTGTTATTGGAGGTAACAAACTGAGACTAAACCATGTATGCTTCATCATCCACCTCACCTAACCTCCATGTTTACAGCATTTTTCTCGGCCACGAGCTCTCACTGCTGATCAGTAAATTGAAGCTCCATCTACTCCCAAATTAAGAGATGACTGAGTGTCCACCACACCAGAACCATCCAAGAATGCAAAACTGGACATAAAAAAAAGTCCATCCATACTCTTAGTGTAGCTAGCTAGGAAACTAGAAATCTCTTTTATCTATTGAACGAGGCAGCTGAGTTGTCATCATACTGCCCTCGCCATGCATTATTCCCACTGTCAGTTCCACTGCAAGCTTGGTTGGGGACCGGTGCATGACCTAAATCTCCATCTAAGCTCATCTGCTGCACCTCAACAGAGGACAATATCTTTATGCTCTGTACACAACTTACAAATTCCCTGAAACCAAATGAAGATAGGTTAAGAATTGGAACGAACTCCCAGACGAAAATGGGACTTTGAAGTGCACAAGATATTTGACTTACTCCCATGGATCGTCACCAACAAGTAGTATGTCATTTTCATGGTCAACATATACAAGTTTCCAGTCTGTCCTCTGAGGATCTTCTAGCTGCCCCTCGATCCCAAACATGCGAGCCAGATCACGCCTCAGCTCATCATACCCTGTGTAGCGTGTGACATCAATGGACCTTCCCACAGAGCCACGTTTTTGAACCTAACATAGTTTGGGAACAGCATTAGCATTACAAGCACATCAATGAAGAATGATACCATCCAAAACAGACATACAAATTAAATATGTATACAAAATAAATACACAAACAGATCTCAAAATTCAAAAATGGAAGTAAGCAAGGTGCTTGTGACAATGCCACTAGTCCTAATAACATATTCAGAGGTCAAACCGCTAAAAGAGCATTTGAAACCGTACCCATCAGGCACATAAGAATATGAAGCTGCTATAGCTAGTTTCCAACTTCATAATATCTGGAGAAAATTTAACTAGAGATAAGAAGAAATTTAATACTCTTCACAAGAAATAGTTAGATTTCATCCTGCTATCATCAATTATTAATAGCACCTCCATCACAGTCCACATAAACATTTGTATCGGATTTTTATCTCACATATCCTTGGAGATAAAAGGCCAAGAAACAATACAAAAAAGTCCACTTTCAGAACAGAGAAAAGACATTGCAGCAACTGCAGTTGTCTTGCATACAGTTCTATTATAGACATTGTTCATAATGTAGTCATGTACTTCTTAAACAGCATTCTATTTACAATGTTCACTATATTTTTATTTAGTATATATACTTAAATTGCTTAGTTGTTTGTAACAATAAAATGAATGCTACCAAATCTTACGTGCAAGGCTTGTGCAACTTAGTCAGCTATCAGAGTGTCAGCCTTTGCTACTGCTTCTGTTCATAATTATAATTTTGAATTTTTGAGTAAAATAAGGGCATATCATGAAGTAGGATCATCCAGTACATGATATATGGCTTAGTAATCTATTTATGCCAGGCATGCGTGCAACCAAGACGTAGAAACGGCATCACCTAGCAAAGCTCCTAAACTTATGAATACCATGAATGCTAACTTGCTTCAGGAAGTTAAAATGACAAGTGTTACCAACCTTTGTGTATGTGCGCATACGTTGAGTCTGGCTAGCCCAAACTCCACCATTCAAAACCCCAGTCTCAGTGATGGCAACATCATTTGAACATCCAGGCTTGAAAGGCATACTTGGAAGCCCAAATGATTGAGAGCTGATCCCAGCTGACAACTCTGTCTCAATATCTCTTGGTGTGCCACCATAATTTGAAAGCAAGTTTTGAAGATCCTTTTGAGAGTCGAAACCTCTAGACAACAATGTGTCAGGTGCCAATCCATCAACATTAGATGCGAATGGAAGATTACTCCGAGGATTTGACTGAACATCACTGTCCATACAGAATGTTGGGAGGGAATAGTTCTGCTGGATGGTGCCAGCATCCAAACAATATGATGTAGCAGATGAGGATGCTTCCAATTGATCAATGATAGTACCTTTGTATTTCAATTGTTCTGGCCCTTTTGTACTTGGTAATTCATGCTTAATCCGGACATCAGGCTTGTTTTGAAGCTCGTGCATCAGATTACTTGCAGGCTCAACCATTGGATCCCCTACCATTATGGATGATATTTGTTGGTTTCTGTTAACAAAGTTTGATGGGGGAACCTGGCAATTAGCAGTTGAAGGTGAGGTTGAACATGATGGAGCGTCACCTTCAGTCAGACCAGAATGGGCTCTTACTGTTGTAAGTGGTTTGTTCTGGCTCTGAGGTTGATTCACGGGAAATTGTTGTGATGGCACAAGCATCGAAGTCGGCAAGTTGTTGCTGCTTATATGTTGTTGATGCTGAGACAAAGGCAGCTGTTGAAATTGCGGATTTTGTTGATGAACCTGTTGCTGCTGTAGCAGCTGAGGTTGCAAAAGTGAGCTTGTTGGGGAGATCAATTTTTGCTGTTGCTGCTGCTGCTGCTGTAGTTGTTGATGCTGCTGCTGCTGCAATCTCTGTAATAACTGTAACTGAATTTGTTGCTCTGAAAGGCCCTGCTGTGATAATTGTTGTACCTGCTGCTGTACCCTCTGAGAGAGGTTATTTTGCAACAACTGTAGAGGAGATTGTTGCAATTGTGTTTGTTGTTGCTGCCTCTGTAAGAGGCCGGATTGCTGCTCCATTTGTTGTTGAAATTGTGGATGCGAGTCTTGTGGCAAAGGCGCCAACTGAAATGAACTCTTATTAATGGCAGGAACAGTTGGTTGGGATTGGCTGCTGGCATTCAGTAATTGCTGATGCTGGAGCTGAGAGTATACTGCTGGTTGCTGCAAATTTTGACTAGTAATCTGGTTAGAAGATACAGCACCATTATTTTGAAGAGGTGATTGGAAATGTTGCTGCTGTTGTTGCACTTGCTGGTGCTGGATCTGCTGTTGTTGAACTTGCTGCTGCTGAGTCTGGTGTTGCTGTAGCTGCTGCTGCTGGGTCTGCTGTTGTGGTGGTGGCGGTGATGGTGATGGTTGATGCTGTTGTTGTTGCTGCTGCTGCTGGCGCTGTTGCTGTTGCTGTTGCTGATTAATAGGTGTATGTAACAATTGCTGCGACTGTTGCTGTTGCTGTTGCTGTTGCTGCTGTTGTTGAGTCCATGCCATATGTGGCTGCATCAGTTGACTGACTTGGTTTTGCTGATTTGCTTTGTTGAACTGGAGATTTGGAGAAGACATGACGGGGCTCTGAAAGCTCAATAACTTGGATGGGTCATCACTACCATGCAAGGCAGATGGTGGCATGAATCCAGATTGGGCAGTTGGGAACTGATTGTTTTGCTGCATATTCATCCACTGAACTAAACTCAATCCAGGGAATATAGAGCTAGAGGCATCCTTCATGCCATAGTCATCTCCAAGCCAGGGCATGGCTCTCTTAAAAGCATTCTCCATATCTGACTCTTCATCTGCATAAGTACTCCAATCAAAAACTATTGATAGTAACAATGGCCAGGAAGGGAAGCAAACAGATCTTCTTAGTCTAAGTTAATTATTATATAAGTACCCTGTGTATCCTGGCCAATAAAGGCAGTTCCTTCCAAGTCAATACAGTTTCTAGCAAGAGATCCAGTTAATGGACTATATTTTTTTGGGTGGGAGGGAACTAAATGAAAACAAACATTGACAATGACAAGTATGAACCTTCAGCTATACCAAGTTTGTGGCAAAAAAAACAAGATCTAACCAATAATCAATGATCAAAATTCCCATCATGGCGCACCACAACATTTGAAGTCTACCACAGATAGCTACTCAAAGGGATGTCCACATGGGTTATCTAGAAAAAGTAGTGTCCTAACATTTTCTTCAACATACATCAATTGAAAATCTTTCAATGGACATTATGATCCAAGCTAAGTGTACAAAGACAGTCGAAAATCTTAGCACATGCACTCAAAAATTTGAGTTTAAATGTATATTATGTGAGAACTCATTATAATACACCAAGGTTGTACACATTACCTGGCATCCCAGGTTGTTTGGGGAACTTTGGTCTGAAAAATGGAGGCGGGCATATATAGAAAGGAGTTACAACAGGCTCAACTTCCCAAATTGAAACTCTGCTAGGACGTTCACCAGCTGTTGATTCATCCCATCCAACCTATCATAATGAACAAGTTATTGATTAAATCAGCTAGATTAAGATGTCTCTATTTCAAGAGATATTGTATTTTCACTACACCTGCGTATGAAATAAGAACACTTTACTGCCCAATATTGGAATATCATCCATATGGATCCAGTAAGAACAAACCAAGAACAGAGAAATCATCACTTTTTATACCGTAACTATAATTTAAAAGTCCTATTGACCATAAGTATGTTTGAATGTAAGCTGTGTGCAGAAGAGGGATTCAGGATTTGCATTATCATATATAATTTCACATCCCAGCCAGCATCTAAATAATCTGCAGTTTACAAAACTAATTCTGGGGGTCAAGAGTAAGACAAAAGAACTCTAAAAGGCACTACATAGCAATATGTCATGTGATTTTCTGAATTCATAGAAGAATAGTTGTTTTTAATAGGTATTTGAATCAATATAAAAACGTATACACACCATACCACACCACCACATATATAAAATTCTGCATCAATTAAAGTCATCTAAATTCATCTGTAAGGGGCTAAAGTGTTTTTTAATAGGTGCTTTGGATACAAATGAAATCCATGCCATACACCACTCAGACACAGAAATTCATCAACTGCATCCTTCAAGTTTATCCATATAAACCTTAAGTGTAGCAGAAAATTACCTGAAGATTACGCCACTGTGAGCTTTTCCACCGCACGGGATCCAAATCACTGATACCAGTGATTGTACCCATGTACCTGCGTACTCCTGACTCTTCTGTCTCAAACATCATTCTGAACCGCATGCCAAGAGAAACTTGGGTATACATGGCTTTATTGTACTTGGCTAACGGAATCACAAATTCAGAAGGGCTTGCCCTATTAAAATCAACTGAATGTAGTCAGACAACTGAAGTGATTGCATGGGGTTGATCACACATTCTACTCGAGTATTAAAGAGCATGCCGTAGTACCTTGGATTATAAAATACAGTAAATGGACTATTGTTAGCAGCTGCATGAGCTGCAGCAGCAAGGATCCCAATATGCATGCTATCACTGGATATGACTGATGAAGAAAGAGCTGGCTGTTGCCTATTAGCACGCCTTATACCCAACAGAAGCTGTGATTTTTCATCCCTACATTCCAATCAAATTACTCAGCTCAGTGACATAAGAAACAGTAATCTAGAAGAAATTTTGGTTTCACATTTTCCAATTTCATACCTTATAAAAAGAACAGAATCACCAGCAAAAAGTCTCTTTGTGCTAACAAAGACACTCCAACCTGTAGTAAGCAAGTGCCTTTTTGGTTGGCCTGCAATCAAGAAGCCGCAGTTTAATTTATGAATTCATTGATTTGAAATTTACACAAAAACATAAATGTTCTTTTATCTGTTTAGGTTGAAGCCACATAACCTATCCTACTACTTCTTAAGGAAGATACAGTCTTGGGCTAAGCAAACTCTGTCACAGGCTCACAGCAAATAATGAGAAGATTTTGAAAGATGCCAGTACATGCTAATAAGGGTAAAACTGGATGACCAACGAAATAAACTGCAGGTTAAATGATAATCATACATTGTTAATGGATGGAAAATTTATAAAACATAGTTTGAGAAAGGCTTGGTTGTTGTTCTTGTATAGTTATATAAACATAATGATGTTCCAACCTTACACTGTGGATTTAAACTTAATAGAACAAAATTTCAAAAAACCGAACACCAAAGGTCTATGTCAGCAGAAGAGGTAATTAGAAATATTCTGCAAGGGGAAATACCGCGATAAATATGTCTAAATGTCCATGTATTGTCATGTAAATCCTTAGCCATCAGCTCCTGAGCAGGGGGTTGCATTGAAAAATCCTATCAAACAGCTTCATGATAAGCAATAGAACGTATAGATGTTGAATGGTAATGAATAATTAAAAGCATGACAAAACTTTGAAAAATTATACGCACTAGAGGTGGAAAGATCTTCTCAGCTGCTCTCCGAGGTACAGAAAATCCACCATGAGTACTTGTATCACTAGCCGTAAGAGTTTTGCAGAAAAACTCTGTAGGTTGCCTGTTTTGCTTGAGGGCCATATCGGATGCCAATAGCGCTTCTTTGTCATACTGTTGGACAGATGTTTCAGACAATCTTTTACATTAGTACACATGATAACAAGTGGACGAAAAAATGGTTAAGTCAAATATCCATCAAATCACGGAGTACTCAGTGGACCTACTTTTGTAACTGGTTGGAGGGTCATCTGGGCATAGACTTCATCAGTTTCAGGATCAGCCTGGTTCAAAGTACAAAGTTAAGTGAATAAAATTATCCAACCAAAAACCCATGAAAAGTTACGTTCTTTTGGCTACAAAAATACTAATGTGTATAAAATAAATAATAAAAGCTCTTTAGAGCTCAAGAAGTTCACATACATGCAAGGTGACATTATGAAGAACACAAATCAACTTGGAAGGAAGGTTAGGGTAGCTTGGTACAATATCAGCCTCCTTCTGCATCGATGCTGCAACCTGAGAATTTTAGTGGCCAAATCCGGAAATATAAATTAGAGATAAGAACTAAGGACATCATGCTCCTCAAGAACTATTGGGAAAGCCACCTACTTGCTCACTGTGACCTTGAGGAAAGTAAACCACAAGACTTCCAACTGGAGGCAAAGAAACCAGTGGTCCAGCACAAGCATGCCATAGCTCTGAATTGATATTCTTCCTCTCTCCTGTGATTAAGAAAACAGAAATTATCAGCAATTTCAAATGATTTTTTTTGCTATGACCATAAAAATCTCTAATGGCAAAATATATAATATAGCACTCATGTTGGCCACAGAAAGTGATAACAAGAAGTTCTTCCTTTAAGAGTATTAAGTTACACAATATGCACCTAAAAATACTACCAAATGGTAAACTAAAAGTCAGTTAACACTTTCAAATCCAAATGATAGATGTCCAAGAAGCTATGACATGATGGCTATGCAGGAAGCCAGAAATTTCTTAAAACCTGTGAATTCCAATCTCTTACATAATAAGCTAGTTATAGGGTATTACCATATAAGAATTTTCTTCTTATCTTCTTATCTTTTCTTTTCAATCATAGTATAATTATAAAGGATATATGCTAATCACATAGAGAAAATATACACTTGTATTAGGCTGACAGAAAGCTACCAATGTATTTACTAATGACCAAAAAGAATAAATGAGTATTCAAATCAAAAGGGGTCCTCTTCTCATTGTGTCAAGCAGATGAGTTTCTCCATCAACATATCTTCGTTCTAAATCATTAACAGCACACCATCTTGCTCACCTCAGGTGGCTCTTCATATTGATTGGACACAAGCAGAGCATAATGACCACAGGATTGATTTAGAAGGGAATATATATGTACACACATATATATACATATATATGGTATCACAGAAGTGAATAGAACAGTTGATAACATATATGTCTGCATTGACAGATTGACTAGAAACCAATATGTTGAAACGTTTGGGATGACTTTAGATTATTGAATCAAACTAAACTCGGAGTACAAAGAAGGTAAGTTAGTCAGTATTTCAAAATCTTGGGCTCAAAATAAGAAACTCTCAAAGATATAAATTTGGTTGTAAAGGAATGAAAAAAAAAATTTGTAAAATTCTAATACTAAATCTCCTTGTGTGATCATGGGGTTTCACCCAATACCTCTGGTAAACATAAAATTCAAGAAGCATACCTTAATATGCATATACAAGTATGAAAAAACATAGGAGAACTAAGAGATGCCCATAACTCCACATAATATATTACCAACTTGGATTAACATTACAAGCTTACCAAAACAAGCTTTTAGATATCAAGCACAAACAAATCTTCAACAAATTCAAGAAAACAATCAATCTCAGTAATCAAAGCTAAAACCAACCAATATCACACAAACAAGTGAATGGAAAACACAAAGAGTAGGAGATTGAAGAGAGTGAGCCACCTTCTCCAGCACCTGCCAAGAACCCATTTGAGGGAACCTTCATGGTGGCAAATTCCAGCAAAAATACCCTCAAAAGAAAAAGGAAAAAAAAAAAAACCAATATATCTTCTTCAACTCCACCAACAACCCATTTCCCAAAATTTCCAGTACCTCCTCCTCCAGAAAAAGAAAAAAGAAAAAACTTTCTCAAAAACCCTTTAAGAATCACTATGAAAATGTTGAGCATAAAGTCACAGTATCCACATTGAATCCATTTCCAGACAATTTAGGCTTCACTTTCAGGGCAACCAACTCTTCCTCCTCCTCGACCTCCCTAACCATCAACTCCTCCAAGTCTAAGCTCAGAAATCGAATATAGAAATGGAAAAATCAGGGGAGAGCTGGAAACTGAATTGTCGCCAGGCAATCAGAAGCTTGCACAAAGCAAAGCAAAGGAGCAAAGACAGCTTTTGTTAATTTTTGGTTTGATTACTGTTAAGTGAACAAGCCGACATGAAATAGCTGAAGCGATCAGGGCTTGTAAATAAATATAATATAATATACTGTTTATAAGTATATTAATATTAATAATAATAACAATATTGCTTATATATACGTTGAACAGAAGGAGGCGTGATACGGTGTGTTACGTTCTTCGCTGCCAATATTCTCCATGACCATCATCCTTGATTTTCAATTTTCTCTTTCATTGAGGGCAAAATTGTCAATATTTTTGCATGAAAAGTTTAATCTGATTTATTTTAAAATTGATCGAATGGGATCAATTTTAAGTTTGATTGAATCTTAGATGTACACAGACTAAGATTTAACTAGGAGGTTTAGTTGTGATGCTGATGTGTATGTGGTATGGCGAGATGGTGATTGTCCGATCTGAGAGTTACTTTTTGTGATAACATATAAATTGTGCACTCCAGCTGTGAGGATGAGGTTGTTCGGAGAGGCCGAGGTGTATGTGGTATGACGAGACGGTGATAGTGTGATTTGGGAGTTACTTTTTGTGGTAAGATGATCTTAGTTATGGCAGGTATGGGAATATTTTGAGATTGTTGTCGGTGGTTTTTTTTTTTTTATCTATTGAGCTATATAATATGGGGCGGCTCTTCTCTTTTAACTCAAAATATCACATCGAGACCTAAAAGAAAATTTAAAACTTCTAAACCGTTTGACTCAATTTGTCTTGTGTTGTCGGTGAAATTTAATTAAAAATTTTAATATAAAATGCTGTTATTTGTATTCAAAATTATTTGAAACGTTTTTAATTTAGGTCAGATTCCTACATGTTCTAATCTAAATTGCGAGCTCCATATATGAGGCTTAAGTGTACGTGATACGGTGAGACGGTGACCGTTGGATTTGGGAGTTACTTTTAGTGGTAAGTTGGGGAAGCGGACGGTGATCTTGGTTTCTACTAGGAATGGAAATATTCTTGTGGCTGTTGACGTGGCCACCTAGTTTCAATTTTTATGTGGGACCCTACAGTATATGCTCATGTGCTCCTTTCCGTATTGTATTTTAATCTCCTCTCCTTACTTTTGTCATATTTATTTATTTATTTATTGGGATTGGAATTTGGACCCACCCTTAACACTATCTTCATCACATGATTCCATAATTCATAATTATCTCTCTTAATACTTTATGATTTTATCACTTTGATTAAGTAAAAGTTTTTCTTTTGCGAATGAAAATACATTTTGTTCGATAGATAATACGAATTGAGTTCGTTGAAAAAGATATTACGGATTTGACTCTCTCTAATTAGTTAAAGGGCTGAGAGTTTTAATTATAATTAAACTTCGAGTATAATTAAATTTATAATTTTTCTTCGTTTTGAATTATTATTATTATTTATAATTTTCATACAATTAAAAATGAGATGGAGTAGAAGAGTTCCCCACCAAAGGCATAGGCACCATATAGCTTCACCTTTACATTCCTTTTCTTTATATCTTTACCAATGCTTTTCACAAGCATATGAGATAGGTTCATGCATTTGATTTCACAACCATCACTCTTCATTTTATTTGCTATGATTACCCACCTAAATACATGTGCACACAATTATGTTTAACATAAAAATCAAGCAGAAAGTTTTTTCTTTCAATTAATATCATCTATAATTGATTTCTTAAGAAAAGAAAGTATTCTTTAATTAAAATATGAGATTTCACCACCAAATGCGTGGGTCAGCTAGTAAAGAGTTGTTTCATTTTAACTTGAAGTCTCGAGTTCGAGTTTCAGTGAATGAAGTTGCGTTAAAACTTTGTAAGAAGAGTGTTTGCCGCTCTTGTGGTCCTACCCGGCTGGAATTAGGATTAGTCTAAGTGTGACATACTTTAAAGGTGTTGATTTCATACTATACGCAGGCCCACTTCGAAAACTTCATGATTAAAATAATATATATATGAGGTTCGTAGATGTTTATATTATTCAGATTTTATTATACTTTTGTTGAAGCTCGAAATTTACAAAATATACACGTAGTATACTGATCATAACATGTCACCAATTTTGACAAATTGTTTGAAGTTTATTACAAATGAAATTAAGTTGCAAATAAAAACTTGATTAAGTGCGAGTCTTCAAGTTGAAGTTGTCATGAGGTACTTATTTTCCTAAAAGACAAGAACTTGGCACGAGTCAATTATTACAATAAATGCAATTCATGAATTTTAAGGTGGATTTTCAAGAATATGTAAACTGGGAAATTGAGGTCAACCTTGGTGAAGAAATGATGAAACTATATAATCTTTCTTAATTTGGAGAATAAAAAAGTAACGTTTTGGAAGCATAAAGACACATCAATTTAATTAAAACTTTAAACCAAAGCAACATTAATATTTAAGTAATGTTTATTATTGTTAAACCCTAAATTAAGAAAGCAATAATACAAGAATTGCCACTAGCCGCAAAAGCAGGAGATCTTCACATGTCTACGACTACAACTTTGGTGGTTCGGCTTCGGACATCATTATACTTCAATTAAAGTTTAACTTTTAATTAAATTCGTAATTAAATTTTATGGAGATGTGACTATGGTGTATTAATATCATGCACCAACTTGTGCACATCATAATGGATCAGATTGTGATTTTGATGAACCTGTGGGGCCTTAATTATCTCATTGCCAATAATTTATTAGGTTTAAAGTTATAGAACATGGCCAATGGTTTTAATTATTTTCGAAAAATATATAAGGTCAGCTTGGCCATGTGTGGTGCCGTATATATATCTTAAATTCTTGAATCGATTTAATTAATTTACTATATCTCATAATAATTAGGAAAAAAATTGTGATCGAAGTGACTTGATGAATCTTGAAAATTATTTGAGAAATTACAAGATGTGTGTAGTTGTTAACCTTGAAAATCCAAATACACACACAAAAACATAAAAAAAATGTAATAATTTTAAGGAACCAATTCAAGAGTAAATTTTTATATATTAAAATAATGCATGTATGATAACTTTATTATACTACACACACACAAAATCGGTTGAATTTGCAATTTTTTTTATTTATGAATTTCGCAAAATTGCAACAACATGTTTATGTCGGCATTACATGGGTCGCAAATCTTTTTTGCAACATCATTGCTACACAAGAACGTCGCAATTGAATGGAAAATAAAGTGTTGTTGCAGGTGAATGTAAATTTGTTACAAAAGAATCTTTGCATATAATGGTATGCATTATATATTTTGATAATATAGTAAATTATAATCATGTTGTCACGATTAGATTCGACATTAATAAGTCACATACATATTCATTAACTAGCTAGATAACTCGAAAATACATGTATTCTCTGTTCAATTTAGATGTTATTGAACTGATGAATTTAACTTTCGCATCAAATCCATCTCGAATGAGTTTTATCAATAGCATTTAATTAAAAATGAGAAACATTATTGTGATGTGAAATAGTGGGAATGAAAAAAGACAAGAGTATCAATTATTGGTGTATCTAATGCTAGCAGCTAGCTAGAAACAGCAATTATATATATAGCATATGGTAATTATCTTCTTTATTATTCGTCGACAAAAAAAAAATTAGAATAAGTGAAAAGGATATTCATGAACAGCAATTAAGAACAAAAAGGAATAAGAAAGCAGAAATGTACGTATATAGTATATGGTGAATAAACTGAATCCAGAATGTTGTTTCCTACGTGAAAGAAAAAAGAGAGACATGGACAGTATAAAATGCGAGATAGATTTGATTTGTACAAGAATATATGAATTTAATACATTCATGGACATGAATTGCTAGAAGAAGCAAAAGAAAGAAACCGTAACCAAGTCATGCATGTTGGACAAACTGTTTAAACGTTTTAAATTTATTTTAAGGTTTCGGGTTCAAGCTTTCTTTGCAGATGGTATGGGTTGAGATTTATGGGTTGAAAAAGGGAGAACTATATCCGTTATGTAGTTCAACTGATAAAAAAGAAACCGAAGAGGAGGTGTGTGACAGACCAATGGAGCGAGGAAGGAGCTGCTTGTGAGGTGGTTCAGCTTTTTTGCTGACGGTATAAAGTGAGATTTATGCATTAAAATGTGAGAACTACCTCTGTTACGTAGCTCGACTGATAAGAAAGAAACCTAGGAGGATCGAGGTGTGTGACAGACCAATGGAGCCAGGAAGGAGGTGCATGTGAGGTGGTTCAGCTTTTGCCGGCCCAAAAACCTCCAACTCCGACCACCCTTTCTGGCCTTTGCCTCCAAAATTTATTCATTTTTTTTATTTTATATCATCATCGTCAATCCACATGACATGAGTGGCTCTGGATTCCCTTGCCTATCTGTAATTGTTGTACGGACTCCACGGACCTTCCATTTATTTTAATGTCTCTCTGGACCATCACTTGGCCATTGTTCACTGAAAATACAGTTGACTTTGTCAGTTGGTGACTCCATTCTCTGCATCTCTAACCGTACGTTAATGCAACTGCAACTGCTAAAACAGTCACTGGTCTCTCTGCACAGTTCTGTTGTTGCGGTTCAGATGATACATGCATGCATATTTACGTGGAGCTAGCTATTTATATCCATGCACATGTGGAGTCTAATAAATGACAACTCAACTGAAGTGCATGAACATGATCAATGATCACCATGTCGAAGAAGAACGACAGATTCTGCTGCGGTTGATTTCACTTGGTCCATTGAGGTCTCAAACTCGAGTTTCGGTGTTTGTACTAATTTGAGATAGTGCGACACCATGGCTTCCATATGAAAAGGAGACAAGACGCAACTAACACAAAGTCGCAGCCAATGTGGGTTGTGCAATTTGTCATTTCAGACAAATGAAACAAGCAGCACTCACTGAGGAATAAATTAAAAGAAAAAAATAGTTGTGATGAAAAAAGAGATGCTGAGAGAGATAGTGTGTCTGCCATTACAAATCAGCTCATGGCTGATGATGCTGAGGTGAGCGACAAGTAGAAGATCATTCATTCTCCAGGTGATGCAACAAGAAATATGGGATGTTTTCACAAAATATAGAATATGCCAAAACATTGATGACCAGTACCAGATGGGTTGCCCCAACTGCTCCTACATAACTAAACTTATTATTACTGTATCCGACTTTTCGTGTTTCGGTTTAATTTGATCTTAAAAAAATTAATATCAAAATAATTTATGAATTTTCATATTCCGATCTAATTTTGGTGCATGAATTTTCAAATATTGATAAAAAAAAATAGTCCATGAATTTTCGTGTTTCGATCTAGTTTTGTCTATGAACGTTTTTATCCAAAATAATATGTGAACTTTCGTGTTTCGAACCAATTTGATACATGAACTTTCAAATATTGACCAAAAATGGTCTTTGCCCTTATATCTCATATAAAAAATTCAGGGACTAAATCGAGTAAATATTTGAAAGTTCAAAAACTATCCAAAGTTTTAAAAAAATCATGAACCAAATAGAGTCAAAATTTGAAAGTTTTTTTTTTGCGTCTTTCACCTTACTATTCTCATGTTAAGGTATACCATTATTAAAGAGAAATAACTCAAACTCAAGATATCGAAAAAAATACGAGTGTCTGATTAAAGTATTAAACAATATTGTTAGTATATATTCATTCCCTATGTCTCAAATGGAGGAGTAATTAAGTAACTAATTAGACATCCTGAAATACTATATGTAACTATGTCCAAAGACAGAGACATGACATGAATATCTTATTGATGGATACACCCACCCAAGTAATGTACATTCACTACATTGGCTATTGCCTAAACAAATGGGTCCATCCAAATGGGTGGGTTCCTTGTATTGTTTCAAAGCTAGCTAGGGCTTAATTAATCAATTAATGTGACAGTACACAACAGGCTGGACCATGACCATTGGTGGCTATAGCCAACTTCACAAATTGAGACCATCCATGACCATTGATGGTATATATACTATTGATGTTGATAAGGGGATGGAGCCACTAAGGTCACCATCCAGGTGATTCAACTATATCTTCTAAACCATACCAAACTTATTGTTTATCAACTTAACTTCATTAGATTAAAGTAACTACAATTACTAAAAAAAAAATCTTTAAATTTCATCAAAACCATGCACTACCTAAAGGTGGAGTTCAATCAATCAACCATCATGCCTCCATTCTCCACCCTTCCAACTTTGGGATCAAATCTATATTTGCATCTTAAAATTCGATATCTTAAAATCATACTGGGTAATTAATCTTTAAAAAAATAGAATTATAATCACTCAAATAATAATAAAAATCAAGTATAAACTTCACACTTGAAGTTACTTGATTATTAACAAATACTCGGTCTTGAATAAATTGTTTAATATAAACATTACGATTAAATCTCAATCGATTTTCTGTTGTGATCGACAATAGTTGATAGATCAATTAGATGTATTATTTGTGCAAATTCTAGAAGAGAAAAAAGCTTTTTATTTGTACACAAGTTGATGATTAAAGCTCAATACAGAGTGGTTTCAATCAAATTTTGTCCTTTCATGTATATGCTATCTTGTTTGCTTCTAACTAATAATTGAAACTTGTTTAAGATGGTAATTAATGAGTCTTTCTCTTGATGCGACCATTTCTTTTTCTTTTTTTTTGTATCTAAACCTATATATCCCACTTTATATAAATAAAATAGTGTGCCATAGCCTCTTTGAATAACATATTCTTCTAAATTAGCATGTCATAATTAACATTTTTTTTTTCGATTTTGAAATAAGTATCCATTTCTTTTAATTATCTCATTATGTTCTTGTAACAAATGCAATAAAAGTTATCAATCATACTTGATAATTCATGTATACTTAATTTTCTATAAAAAGAAAAAACTACACCATCAATTTTGGGATAGAACAAACAAACAATTACAAAAGTCATTGTAACATAAATTTTCTCTTGCAAAAGTCATTTTCAATATTTCTCCATGAAAGGTCACATAGGGTCTCTCATTATTATAACATAAATTATTGAAATTAAGCAATTTATATAATATATGCACACCTAACATATACCAAAAGTCTTGCTATGGCTTGTAAAAAATGTATGAGAATTAGCTACAAATTAATGGAGATGTAGAAGTTGTTAATAATTTATTGATGATAAAATAAATAAGTATAATTAATTACCTAAAACCTAGGTTTGAGTGCATGATCATTGAACGAATAAATGTAATTAATTAGTATATAATTAAAATATAATGATGATTTAGTGACATACAGTGAACATGGGCACAACTAAAACCCTAAGTAGCAAGCAAGAACCGAGAATGAAGGCAAATTTTTTTGACTGTTTTTCAAGAAAACCTTCACAATATAGGACCGTAAATTATATGATTGCTCTTGTCTCCTTAATCACACACCTCTAATTCTATTTTTATTAATTATAATCCTTAATTAACGCTTAATGCTCATATAGGTTCATAAACATGTTAAGTAATTGTTAGTTTTTAAGAGATTTTAGTGTTTACTGATATATAATGCACCGACAAATGTATAATATTATGTTGGTATGTTGTGCACCGCTCTCCATTATGCACTGCGTACGTATATATTACTAAATTTACTTGTCGAATTATTAGTTTTCATGTGGGTTTTAATTATTAATTCCAATTATTAGTTCTTTTTCAACTATTCCATTCCAATTTTTCATGTTTGTGTATGTACTGGAAATGAATTGATAAATATAAAGATAGATTATTAATTGTTGTTAATTATATATAATGATCCATTTGAGACCCAAATACTTGGAAACATTGTGGAACAAATGAGAACGTACGTCGAAGCTATATATATATATAATGTTGAATAATGACGAGCAAAGCATGATTTTGGACTTATTATTTTAGCATCATAACTAATAATTAATATATTTTTAATAACTCATATTATAAACTATAAATAAAACGTTATAAATTTAAAATTTTAGTGAGAAACTCTTTAAACCTGGCATAAAAGACGACGTTTAGTTGAAACATAAGTCACATGATTTACATACTTAATAACAAAACAAAAACATAAACTACCAACTTGCTAAGCAATATTCAAAATATATATCACCCACAATATCGGTGACATTGATTTTATCCTCCCCTCAATCTTCTTCTATGATGTGCATTATAGCCCACCACTAAACAATGCCAATAAAAGAGACAAAACTAAACTTTCAATCCGATAATACAAATTAAACTTCCAACAATAGTAGACATACCGTAACTTCCACCAAAAGATTGAAAACAGATTACATAATAAGTAAAACACGATTCAATAGAAAAATTATCAGGAAGACCCAAATACTTGAAAACATTGTGGATCAACTAATTAATGTTAATCACAACACTAACGTTAATTAGTTAAACTTAGCCTTGACGTCAATAACTGGAAATGATGTGCAATTACAATGTTTTGCGAAGCCTGCTAGGGCTGTTTATTAGTAGGTGACACTTGTAATCATCAGAGTTGATTACCAATTAGTAGCTAGCTAAAAGAACCTTCAATACTGTATTAGAATTGACATATCAAATTAATTAGTTGTAATCATTAACAAATAGCAATTAGCTCGGTTGTACCAAATTAATGAATTTCAGTTTAAGACACAGATGTTGATGGTTACCTTATATATATATGAAACGCTATATAAATAAATAAATAAAAAGTTTGGGGTTGGAAATCAAAATCAAAATAAAAGTAGGGGAATTTGAGATGTGTACTTGGAAAGGTATAGGCGACAAGAGTGGGCCCAAAGAGTTTAATGAGATGGGCCCAGAAATGTCATTGAATTGGGTGGGCACAACTAAGGTTTGGGTTTGGGTTGGGGCAGAGATATCGGTACAGCTCATCAGCTCTGCGGTTTATGGTCGTCCATTCGTCAACGCGTAGGTTTGCAACAAACACATGTGACTTTGAATTTTTGATTTTGACTTCTCAACCAATGAGACTGCTTTTGTTGACATGCCTATCTCCAACTCGTGTCGTGTGTTTTTTTTTTTTTTCCCCCGAGAAAAGCAATTTCTATTAATACTCAAAAATTAAATACATTAAATATTTTAACATATTCGACTAAATCAGACATGGACGTACAAGCCAAAGCAAACCCTAATCCATACATCGCTGATTTTTAACCCTGTAGAGACACTAATAGTCTCTAGAATTGCCAAAGGCACCAAACAGAACAACAAACAACCAGACATCAAAAACTAAATCCAAATTAGCAAATCCAATATTGATGTTTTGAGTCCTAACACGAGACCCAGAAAGGCTAATTCAGAACTAACTCTCCTCACCCCTACATTAAATCCAACTAGTAAAGCAAAAACTAAGTCAAACCAAACAAATAAAACTAGACCTAAACTAGAACGAACTAATAAAGCAGAAATCGAGCAAAAGCGAACTAATATAAAGAAACCTAATCATTGTAACCTCATAAACTGGTCTTGGATACGCACATCATCCGCCATGATCCCACTTCGTTTCAACGCAAATGAGCTTCAAACCTGCCTCCCTCTCTGCTTGCTCCTCCTCCTGCTTCTCCCGCCACCAATACCTTCCCCTCCTTGTCTTCGACTCAATTAGCCGCCGCCGACACCTCACCCTATCCGCTCCCTCCTTC
>JAYMTA010001037.1:0-22240 GCA_036897625.1 Pelargonium cotyledonis
AAACGATTGGCAAAGCACTTCACGTGGTCGGTTTAAATTTCAAGTGCAATTATTGTCAGTTGTTCGTATTTCTAGGCTGGAGGGGAAGATTTGAGTGCCTTCAACTTGATTATTCATGCTATTGGGAGAAATCTAGTGCCTCTAGTTTGATTATTCTTGATATTTTAGTCATTTTGGTTAATGTCAGTTTCTTATTTTCTGGTTGGTCTGCGAATCAAATGACCCATAAGTTAGTTAGGTTCCAGTCTCTTTGTCAGGCTTATTTTTGAAATTGTCCAATTTGAATTAATAAAATATTAGTTTCTTTTGTATTAAAAAAATACATATTATATTTATAATAAGGTATAAATTATTTAGTATAAGTATCCTAATTTTATAAGAGTTAATAATACAAAATATAAGATAACAAGGTAAGTACCCACATAAAATATAACGTATAAGAAAAGTAAATAAAAATACTTACAAGTAAGTGACTTTTGAAACTCAAAATTCAAGCCTTCTTGATTAAATAAAAATAAAAACTCAAAATTCAATGAGTTAAATGATATTTTTAAAGTTTAGATAGAGGTAATTATCACTTTTAACCCAAAATCTTACCTACATTATGTAATGAAATTTTACATCCTACAAAGCTACGTGTCTCTTGACTATTATGTCATCCCTTATTAGACAAAAACAAGCTCTTTTTATAGGTGGAATATAACTCTTTTTCAGCAACAACAACGTCATGGTACACACGACCAAATTTGACCAAAGCTCTAAAGATTTGACCAAGCATGATTCGTTACTTCAAATATCTATATATGCATACATATGAAACATTCTTAAAGACTTGAAAATTTATTATTTATATCTAATACTTTAATGTGATTTTTGTTAGATACCTTTTTGGTTTAAATCAAAAACTCGAGGATAGTACATGATTTTTTTTAGCGGGTAATGATTATCACTTTATTAACATAATTGAGGATCGGTACAAAAAAATCTAACGAAACAAATCGGAAAAAAACACGAAACCAAAATAAACCAAACTAACCAAGCAAGCAAAACAAACTCAAACTAACAAACCGAAAAAGTAACTAAATGCTAAACGTCCCAAACAATAACCAAGAGGTTCAGCAAGTTGAGAGTTGTGACTTTAGCATGTCCAACCAATGCCGAACAATGTCGGACTTTCTTCACTATCTGAATCAGATCGTAAAACTCGAGACGACCACACAACCTGATTCTACCGCGGAAGTTGCCCACCACTGTCAAGGTTAGGGGCACTAGGCGAGTTGTTACCCAGTTCAGCAAGCCTAATAGCAGCACTCGTCAAACCAGATCCCATCGATCTCGGCTAGCCCGTGACTTGACCCTATTACTGGAGCCACCTCGAAATCTCCTTGGATTGAATTTTGCCATGGCCACAATCTCAACTTCCGCTACCTACGCCTTAATCACCACATGTCAAACCCAAAGCGCAACAAAAAAAAAAAAGCAATAATCGCCGCCCTAGATACCCTGAAGGTATAACTCTCATACGAGAGACAAACTGCTCTTATCCAAAGGTCTTAACCGCCGCCTAAAAAGCCGTGGCCGCAGCCGCCGCTCTTGAGAGAAGAAAAAACTAGGAGACCCACCTTACATGAAAGTTCATCCATTACAATTGAAGCAAATACTAAAAGCAATGGTGTAACTGGTCATTAACCAACAAAAACCTTTTACCGATAAAAGTGATTTTTCTAGTATTTCGAATTACTTTAAGCCCGGTTGTGTTTGGAATTAATTCATCAATAAATATTTAGATAATATGGTACATTTACTTGTATATCCCTATGTTTACGTGACATTAGATATTAACTACCTTTTTATAAGAACATTATTAAAATTAATTTGTAACTAAGCTATAAATAAAAGAGAATACTACCCAATGGTAGTGAAACATAGGTTGCGAGAGCGTATACGTTCGATTCCTGCTTAACAAATCTCCTGATGAGAGGTGAATGTTTTAACTGTGAACAAATCTTGAATGAGAATTAGTTTGAGTATGATAAAACGTTTTAAAAGTGTCAACCGTAAGTGTGTGGATCCGCTAAAAATCGAAAGAAGAAAAGGGAATACTCGTATTGTAACAAAAGAAAAATACTAAATTTAGGATGCATAAGTAATACTTTCTTTGTGAGCAGCCCATGTTATACCAACTTTAAACTAAAGTATCTTTCCTTTTCAATTTTCAGCACCCTATGACTCTTATGAGTCACAATTCATTAAGAATAAGACAAAAAACATACATGGAGAATATATGTAGTAGAAGCAATGAATAGTGGGATTCATGGTTCCATCACCGAGCAACTTGTTATATTAATGCAGGCACGACTGGCATATAAGTATATCCCGTGAAGCCCAAACTTCACTTCACGTGAGATAGCCAGTCTCCATGATGATATGGAAAATGCTAAATTTCACAAATTTTATATAAAAGCTCATTATAATATGAAATTTTACAAATTTCACAAATTTACACTAACAAATTGTAAAAACTTACTATAATACGTCAAATCTTACGAAAAAAATTTAATCGATTTTTTTTTTCTGAAGATCTATAATAAAATAGGTACAAAATATTAATATTTGTAATAATTTTATTAAAATATTGAAACTTATTCATTTTCTACCCTTAATATTTTCATTAGAAATATGAGATACATGTGAAAATACATGTAAAAATTTATACATGGAAAAATATTTTTCTTTTTATTATTATTTATATTTTGTGGTTTAAACAAATAAATACTTGACATAACTTTTTATTTTTCATTAAAAAATATAATAAATCCTTAAAAATATTGTTTCCATAAATTAAGTAATTCAGTTTTTATATTCGATTTTATTTATTTTAAAATAAAAATTTCCATGAATTAGGTAACTACGCTTTAAATTTATATATTTGATTTGATTGATTTATTTATTTTTAAAATTATTTAAGTTGGTTTGGTTTAGAAAAACACTAGGGAAACAGTTAGGGTTTTCTCGATCATTCTCTCAAGAGCGGCGGTTGCGGCATGACTCTTGGGGGAGGTTAGAGATTCGAATATGAGCGGTATGTCTCCTGTATGAGTTTTATAGCTTTAGGGTATCTTGAGTTGCGGTGATTGTCCTCGTTTGTAGCGGTTTGAGTTAGATAAAAGTGGTGCTTTGGGCGCTGGTAGCGGTATGTGAGATTGCGGCTATGGCAGAATTCAGCTTGGAAAGAGTGCGAAATGGCTCCAATGATAGGATTAGGTCATGGGCAAGCCGAGTTCGATGGAGGTTGGTTCGATGAGTTGTGCTGACGTACAGATTTGGGGGCTCTGGTCCGCCAAGAGTGAAGGAAAAGGTGAGCGGTTTTTGCGGTAGAATCAGGTTGTTGGGTCATTTTGGTTTCATAGGTTTGATTCATTTTGATGTTGGTTTCGGTATAGGTGTAGTGGTACAAGCAGGAGGGTGGCTTGCCAAGGGCCCTCGGTTTGCTTGATTGGGTAACACCCAATTCTTCTACGGTTTTTTGACATATATATTTCCTTTTGCATAGGGTTATTTGGGGCCGTCTGGACCTCGGGTCATTCGGGTACTTCTTGTTAAAGGAGCCTCTCTTTTGTAATAAAAAATAATTTTTATTTATTTATGGTTGATTTTTGGTTATTATAACGTTTCACATTGATTTTTTTTTTTTGGTAATCTAAGCACTTTTATTAAGCATCAAATAAGTCAAGCGAGATACGTGGAGGATAATCCAGAGCACCCCAAACAACTATACCTCATAAGAGTGGTTACATGTGGAGATCCAAAACACTTACTCCAGACCATAACATAGATATAGAGATCCAACATAAACAAAATCCCTAATCAATGATCTGCACAATAAGGAGGACAAACATTATCTTTTGTAGAGAAAACCCATTAAAACATCATATAGAAAGCAACATAACAACCCTCAAAATCGGTAGAATCAGCAAACCTAAACCGGTCATCCCATGTCCTAACACGAGACCCGACGCGTCCAATTCGACAAGGTACATACATGAAAATACCAACTTAAAACGAAACCAAAACATAACTTAATTAGAAAACCCACACCATGCGGTCCTCCCACCTGCTAATCTTTGCCAACCTTCATCTTTAATCCATGATAGGGCTTCATGTATCACCATCACTTCCACCACCCGAAAAAAAAATCCTCTGACTTGCTCTGCCGCAACAAACCCCACGCCATCAAATATCCGCTTCTGCCTCCTTTAACTGCTACAATCCATAAAATCCTAACTGTCAACAAAGACAGAACACGCCACTAACGAGAAAGACCACAAAATTGGCGGCGGCTACTTGGTACGTGGCAACGGCTAGGGTTTATTCTCTAAAGAGAAAAACTTTTCCGCATTGATCATTTTTTTTGAGGGGTAATGCTTTCATATATTAATTAAACGATCGAGATACAAACTGGAGTTTTCGATGCACCCCAATATTTAAGACCAGATATGGAGTAGGCCGCCCTACCTAAATTGTGAGCTAACGTATTCGTTGTTCCACATTGATCATTGATAATGAATAGTCATTTCTTCACCATACAATATTTTTTTTATGTCTTTTGATGACATAAACAGCTATATACTCTTTGGAAAGTAATTCTTTTCCAAAACTAAATTAATATTTTTTTTAATAGAAATATTTTTTTTCTCAGGGTGAAAATATTCGTTTATAATATGAAATGTGATTTTTTTTTCAAGAAAATCTAAAATATTGTTTCCTTTACAAAACATATAATTTATGGTTTGAAAAAAAAAAAACTTTTTTTGGGTGAAAACTAGGGGTGGCAATTCGTGTTCACGGGTCATGTTCGTGTCGTGTTGAAAGTATAGTATTCTGATAAATGGGTCAACACGAACACGACCCGTTTATTAAACGGGTTGAATTACACGACACGAACACAACCTGTTTAAAAGCGGGTTGACACGACACGACACGATAGACACGTCTATAATAATCAGGTTCGTGTTAACCTGACACGACACGACACGATTACATTAATGGGTTTAGGTTGACACGACTCAACCCTATACGATTAGCTTATATGGGTCATTGTTGACCCGATTATCTATTTAAATTCTATTGAAGAACAAATCTCATCTCACTCAATCCAAACAATATAAGCCAAAAGAAAATACCAAAAATGGTCTAATAAACCAATCACATAGTCAGAAATTCCAAAATCGGTCTAATATTCTCGCAAGTTAATTTTCACAAGTTAATTTTTACATGAACATATAAGAAATACAAGTGCTTTAGTGTCTGTATTTGTGTCTACTGTCTACAACACCCATTTGCAATATCAAATCCACTTCCATTTTCTGCACCTCTACTGTTGTTGCTAGCTTTCAATACACCCCCAATAAAAATCTCAGTCACAAACTCACAATCACCAGAAGAAGAATAAACACAGCAGAAGCAAAGTTAATAATAATAATAAAAAAAATTTAATACACATAAGAGATTGGCTCTAGTTTGGTGTGCGGAGTCAATTTTCTGGTGTGCCGGAGCCAGTTGGTTGTGGTCTGCTTGCTGGACTCGGCGATGAAGGCAAAGGAGAAAGGTAGTGTCTCTGTGTGGTAGAGAAGAGGCTAGACCTGTAAATGAGACTTTCAGTTTGAGTGGCTCATTCATAACTGAGATTTGAGAGGTAGAATTAGGGTTTTTTCCTTAAAATTACAAGTTTGTCCTTAAACAAGTTTGATAATAAACAGGTTAAATGATGACACGATAAGGACCCGTTTAATTAAACGGGTTACGCGGGTTATGTGGGTTCAACACGAACCCGACACGATTATTAAACGGATTGAAAAATTAGACACGAATCAGTTTAAGCCGAACCCAAATCTGCTTAACTTCGTGTCGTGTCACGCGTTATGACCCAAATTGCCAGCCGTAGACACATACAATGAGACATTGAGTAGCTAACCAATAGTCAAAATCAAACTCTCTATCTTCGTTCTAATCTTTCAAAAATCGTCGCGTCATCGCTCACATCATCCTTCACATTGAAGGGAACAAAAATCCTAATTGTATGCTAATCATTTCAAGACCTTTATTAACAAGAAGTTTAAAATAATAATTTGTTTTCTATTTTGACCAAAAAAAAAAATCATTTGTTTTCGTTGTAACTTGTAAATGAAAGTAGCAATAGGGAAGAAAAAAGTACAATATACGTGGATATAATTTTGATTAACTTGTAGAACAATACAAGAAAGAGTGCTTGCTTATTGATGCTTGATCGTTAATATTATATGATGAATGGATAGGATTAGAATTTGTTTAATAAGGTTGATAATGTGCACTTCAGAGGTAAGTTACTTAATAGGTTAGTGTGGAGATGTATTTTGTAATGATTACAAAACGTTTCATTAAATATTATAACTAAAGCAACATGCTTTAAAAAATTCGTGCATTCTGAATTCGATAGACATCAATACTGTTAGAAATAATTTAATTGGGACATAAAAGCACTGCGAAAGAAAAGAGTTCAAAGTGTATTTATTTTTTTCCCATAGTTGAACAAATATTTTTGAGATGACATTACTCAATATTGTAGTTGATCAAACGTTTTAACTGGTAAAGACTTTGTGAAGAGATACGCTAGATTTTTAATTGAATGAATTTGATGTATATCTATTTTGTTATCATTTTGAAGTTCATGTGTGGAAAAGAATTTTAAAGAATTGTGGTTGTTTCGATTTCGGGTCGACTTTGAAAATGAGGTGTAAAAGCTGTCTGATCTTATCTAATCTCTATGTACTTATTTATGATATGGGCCAAATATCTCGCAATTCACCAAGTCAATTTAAAGGTTGGGACTTATACATAGCTATCGGATCGCCCGTGGAGCTCACGAGATCTTGCATTTATTTTTCACAAATGACGCTCGATATTCCAGTCGATTTGCTCCCGTCTCCAAATCATTATGAATTCCTACTGGTGGGGTTGAGTGATAACTCGACAAGTGTCATTCACTATAAAATCATGAGAAAATATGTGTTCAAATAAGATGGTTTGTAACTTAGAGTTTCAGACCTTGAGAATTCAATTTCGCTCCTCTCGGGAAGTAGATGCGCCGTTAGATAATAATCCATGATATATATGTAGAAGCATTCGAGCTGCTAAATCTCTTCTCATCTCGGGTTGTGTTAATCGGGTGAATTAATGCTTTGAGATCATGGCCTTAACAAACTCATGTAGTAGGCCTTATTAGACTCATGGATCTCAGCTGGGTCGCGGTCCCAACTGGTTATTGAAGCCAGTTGAAGTTTGGAGGGCATAATTCTAGTGCATTTGGTCTCTAATTATAGGCAATCTTTTAGAACCATTTTCTTTTTATATAGAATTTGTTTTATTCGTAGATTTGAAAATCAGGTGGCTCATAATTTAGCTCGATCATCTGTTTTTACGTCGGTCCCAGTGGGATTGGTGAGCGGTGAGAACATGATGTCATATGTAAATTGCAATTAAGTGTAGGTACTATATGATTAATATATATAACTGACATTATTGTTGCAAATAGTAATGATTTCGTGGACAAATTTCCAAGTCCTTCATTTTCTCGGTATTTAATATGTGATGATCCACCGAGACATACCTCTATTTAAACAATCGGTCTCCTCCAATAATTATAGGACAAAGTAACTTTGGAAACAAAAATTATATATTTTCCCATTCATGTGACAATTTTCCCGAGAAAATCTAATTTTCCATGAGAATTCTGGCCAGTACGTGGCTCCCCCATATCCCACTTCTTCGTATGCAGTGTCCGTCTTTATCTCCCAAAACCCAATTTTCTCTCCACCGAATTGACTATCAATCCGTGCACGTCTCTGGTCTCGCATCGCCAATTATCTCACAATCCAAACAGCAACAGAAACATCCGTCGGATTCAATGGCCGCCTGCATCGACACTTCTCCAACCGACGCCGCCGGTCAGGGCACTCGACTTTCTCGCGACCCAAACAGGCCCCAAAACACCGACCTCAAGTACAATTACTTGAATTTCTACCGACCCAATTCGTCCGACGCCTTTTCCCGCCTACCCATCTCCCTGAATCAGCCGAAAACAGCGCACAACCGTCCGGCCGTGGACGATTTCGGAGACGATTTGTGGGTGAAGATGAAGGAGGAAGCTGAATCGGACGTGAAGCAAGAGCCGATTCTCTCCGGCTACTACCACGGCTCGATCCTGTCCCAGACCTCGCTGGAGAGCGCATTGGCGAACCATCTGTCCATCAAGCTCAGCAATTCGAGCCTCCCGAGCAGCACCTTGCTCGATCTCTTCCGGGGAGTCCTCTCGGAGAACCAGGAAATCATGAGCGCCGTCACCGACGATCTCCGGGCGGTGAAGCAGCGAGACCCAGCTTGCGTAAGCTACGTCCACTGTTTCCTGAATTTCAAAGGCTTCTTAGCGATTCAGGCGCACAGGGTCGCTCACCGGCTGTGGTCGGAGGGGAGGAAGATTCTGGCGCTGTTGATTCAGAACAGAGTCTCGGAGGTTTTCGCGGTGGATATCCATCCCGGAGCCAAGATTGGGCGCGGGATTTTGCTCGACCACGCCACCGGATTCGTCGTCGGAGAGACCGCGGTGATCGGGAATAATGTGTCGATCCTGCACAATGTGACTTTGGGTGGGACCGGGAAGGCCTCCGGCGACAGGCACCCGAAGATTGGAGATGGGGTGTTGATTGGGGCTGGGACTTGTATTCTGGGTAACATTAGGGTTGGAGATGGGGCCAAGATTGGGGCTGGTTCGGTGGTGCTCAAGGAAGTTCCGGCGAGGACCACGGCGGTCGGGAACCCGGCTAGGCTGATCGGAGGGAAAGAGAATCCGGTGAAGCTCGACAAGATTCCTAGCTTCACCATGGACCATACCTCTCACATTTCCGAATGGTCTGATTATGTGATTTAGGTTAGTGAGTTTTGATTTAGCTTATGTCGTTTTCAGAGGTTTTTGGTTTTGTTGTGGTTGTTTAGTTACAACTGAAACTAACCTCCTCCGAAAACCGTTAGGTTGTTACCTTATTATATTCTATAGATGTTTTTATTATAATGTAGTGGTATTGTAAAGGATACAATAAAAAAGTGAACTTTGGTTGTTCCCACTCGTGTTTTGGATTGAGTTTGTTCGGGTTCAAGATGGTAAAGCTTAATCTGAATTCGATTTGAAAGAACTTTGAGTCCAATATGATTTATAATGGGTTATCTGACTTAAAAGTTGCTCAGACTGGGGTATTGGAGCGGGTTAACGATCATATCAGATTTCAAGTGCCTGCGGGTTTAGATTCAAATTACCGACTCTAATTATGATTTATATGAGTGGATGTGAGCTACACGTTTCTGGAGCATTGGACTTGTTTGATATTGATAGGAAAAGTGAAGAAATGAAAAATGAACGTGGTTGAAGAAGAGTCACAAAAAGAACTTTGTAATTTGTATTGTCATTGTTATGCTGTAGGAGATGACTCCTAAATTTTTTGTTTTTACATAGGAACAATAATTATAGTCCAAATACTATTTAAGATAATTGATTATGCTGGGGAAAGTTTGGTCATTACATAGTAGGCAGTTGCTGGAACTAAACTATAATTAAGTTTATTGTACAATTCCATATCATTCAATAATCTGAAAATATTTTACAACATTATTGTACATAGAACCTAGAATAATAGAAACTGCTACTATGTTTTAGAAACTGTCTCAACCTTTTATGCTGTTATTGCCCTACACAAGGCTCTTTTTTTGACAGACAAATTAAGGATGAGACAAAATGGGAATCAAGAACAAGTCTTCTCTTCTTCGCACAGTCATGCCAAAGGCCTCGGTCATGTCTAGATCTTCCGGGCCCATATCATTTGGAAGTTTCCAGTCGAAATGGTAGAGCAGTTTTGCAAGTGGCAGCTTGATGTTAGGTAGCGCATAGGATATGCCCGGACACATCCTCCGTCCCGCACCAAATGGGATGAATTGGAAGTGCGTCCCTTTGTAATCAACTGATCTGTCGAGAAACCTCTCAGGGTAAAATCTCTCGGCGTCATCCCAGTACCTGGGGTCTCTTCCGATTCCCCAGGCACTAACAATGACTTTGGACTTGGCGGGTACCTCGTATCCGCTGATCACACAACTGTCCGCAGATTCTCTCGGTAATAACAAAGGCGCCGAAGGGTGTAGCCTCAGCGTTTCTTTTATCACTGATTTTAAAAACTTGAGCTCATGAAAACCAGATACCTCAGCTTGCGCCTTTTTCATTAGGTCGGGGGTTTTCAGCATTTCCGACTTCGCCCACTCTACGATCGTGGATGATGTCTCGCTTCCGGCTGCAAAAATATCCTGCATCAAAATTAAATCAGGATTCAAATTGAAAGAAAATAGATATTAAAGTTACCATTGTAGGACAATGATCAAAGTGTATATACTTTTATTTATCAACAAGTGCAACAACCGAGTCTCGAACATGAGACCCTAAGAGAAATAGAGTGCATATACTAACCATGATCACTGCTTTAATATTGTTATCAGTTAATGGTGGCTCAAGATCACCATGTTCTTGAACCTCCAAAAGAACATCAACCAGATCTTTCTGTTCTGCTCTACTTCCATTTAATTTCTCCATCTTTTTTTCTCTGTGTTGATTGGTGATCTTATCAAGTATCTTGTCACTTTCTTGATGCAACTTCTCAAGTTTAGGCCTCAACCCACTCATCTTCTCCAACAGTTTAATCGAAGGGTACATATCAGAAACACAGAAACCTGCTGTTAGAGCCGTAGCTTCAGCAATAACAGAACTGAACCTTTCTTGATCCTTCCATTTGTTACCAAAAGCCGCCCGCGACGCTACGCTAAATGTGAGTGAATAAATCATCTTGCTGAGATTGATAGCTGTGCTTTCACTTGCAGATATGGTTTTGATGAGATTGGAGACCTCGTCTTCTCTAATGGACCGGAACGATTGGACTCTGCTCGGGCTTAAAAGCTCGATTGTGCAAATTTTTCTCAGCTGCCTCAAGTAAGTGCCATCTGGTGAGGAAATGATGCTTGTGGAATCATAAGAGAGAATTTTTGCTGCAAGAAGATAGGTTCTATTGGAGAAGTTGATGTCATTGGATTTTAGAACCTCCTTCGCGATTTCGGGCGAAGAGATGACAATGGTAGGGACTTGGCCGAACTGTAGGTACATGAGAGGTCCATGTTTGTTTGAGAGGTCTCTGAGGGTGTGATGGGGTAGTGAACCAAAGGCAAGGTGGTGAAGGTTTCCTATGATTGGGAGCTTCCATGGACATGGAGGTAGGTTTTCGGGCTTTAGTTTCTTATGTGATTTGATTAGCATGAAGATGAAGAGTGTGAAGGTGAGGAAGATTGCAATGATAGAAATGTGAGGCTCCATGAGGAATATAGACACAATGGAAGAGAAGGACGATCGAGGATATATATAAACATTTGAGAAGTAAAGTTACCTTATTTTTCAAACCGAAAATAGTTTATAAACTTTCGTGCTTCGACCCAACTTAGTTCACGAACTTTCGTTTTTCGTCCAAACTTGGTTTCAAAACTTTTTTTAGACCCAAAATAGTATTTGAACTTTCAAATATTCGTTCAACTTGATCCCTGAACTTTTAATATAAGTTTTGAAAGCAGTGACCATTTTAGAAGGTAGGGAATATCCTCAGATATTCTTGGTAGTCATTTCCTTGTGGAGCGATGAATGTCGCCATGGGGAACTATATATAATCCATTGGGAAATCATGAGAATTACCATAAGCACAGTTGCTAGTTCTGGAACTTATCAGAAACTCACTTGGAAACAAATAGAAGACAGAAGGAAGAAGGGTCAGTGCTACAAATGTGAGGGCACTTACACTCCAGGCCATAGGGAGGTGTGTCCTAAGAGGCACCATGTGATAATGTTGAATGAAGAAGAAATAGAAGAAGAAGTAGGAACAGGTACAGAAAGTGAAAAGGAGCAGCTAATGTGCTTAAGTGAATCTGTTCTGAATGCTTTGGAAAGTTCTCCTGATGAGAAGACACTCAGAATTAAAGGAATGATGGTATCCAGGTCAATATCAATTTTGGTAGACATAGGAGCAACTACCAGTTTCTTTGACACTCAGACAGCTAAGGTGTTGCAATGTGAGCTTCTACCTACTTGTCCTGTGCACATAGTGATGGCCAACAACACTAAAGTGCTCAGTCAGGATAGTTGCAAGGTTCCATGGACAGTACAAGGCACTCAGTTCAGTCAGGAAATGAGGGTAGTACCTTTGGGAGTGTGTGATATGATCTTGGGAGTGGACTGGATAACTATGGTAAGTTCTGTAACTTTTGACTACCAAGCCAGGAAAATCACTTTCCAGTTCCATGGGGTCTCTATCACCTGCAAAGAAGAGGAATCAAAACAGAAGATGGAGTTAGTAGAGCTTCACCAACTGGCTAGGGAAATCAACAATGAAGAACAGCTGTATTGGGGACAATTTTGGCAGGACCATGAGGGTACTAGTTACCTACTTGCTAAAGTAGATGTGACAAAAGCTCCCAAAGAACCACAGAATCTTAAAGAGTTGCTGCAGAAGTACAAGGAATTGTTTGAAGAACCTAAAAGTCTACCACCAAGAAGACAGCATGACCATGCTATTCTCTTGGTACCAAATGCAACCCCACCTAATCTTAGACCCCATAGATACAACTTTATGCAGAAGGGGGCGATAGAAAGCATGGTGGAGGAGATGTTAAAAGCTGGCCTGATTCAGGAAAGTACTAGCCCTTTTGCTTTTCCTGTGTTGTTAGTAAAAAAGAAGGATGGGAGCTGGAGATTTTGTATTGACTACAGGAAGTAAAATGACTTGACAGTTAAAGACAAGTTCCCAATGCCAGTAATAGAAGAGCTATTGGATGAATTAAAAGGCAGTCAATATTTTTCAAAAATAGATTTGAGGGCTGGTTATCATCAAATCGGGTTGAAAGAGGGGGAGGAGCACAAAACAGCTTTTAATACTCATGTGGGCCACTATGAGTTTAGGGTCATGCCATTTGGCTTGACTAATGCTCCTGCAACTTTTCAAGCACTCATGAATAGTGTGTTCAAGGAGTATCTCAGGAAATTTGTCCTTGTGTTTTTTGATGATATTCTCATATATAGTGAGAGCTGAAAGGTTCATTTGAAGCATCTGGAGTTGGTCTTTCTCAAGCTTAAAGAAAACAGCCTCTTAACTAAACTCAGCAAATGTGAGTTTGGCAAGACTAAAGTTGAGTACCTAGGTCATGTGGTATCTAGGGAAGGGGTGTCAACAGATCCTTCTAAAATTGAGGCAATGAGAGCCTGGCCAGTTCCTAAGAATCTCAAAGCTTTGAGGGGATTTTTGGGGCTCACAGGTTATTATAAAAGGTTCATACAAGGATATAGAACTATTGCAAAACGCCTCACTGAGTTGCTGAAGAAAGATGGATTCAAATGGGGAGAGGAAGCTCAAGCTATTGTTTTGAAAAGCTCAAACAGGTAATGACTTCTGCACCTGTGTTAGCCTTACCATATTTTTCTATCCCATTTACATTAGAAACAGATGCTTGTGACACTAGGGTGGGGGTTGTGTTAATGCGAAGAGGCAAGCCAATCGCTTTCTTAAGCAAGGCCTTGGGGGTTAAAAACAGAGGTCTATCTACCTATGAGAAAGAATTGCTAGCCATTGTGATGGTTGTGCAAAAATGGAGGCACTATTTGGGAGAGAATCAGTTCATTATTAAAACTGATCACCAAAGCCTGAAATTCTTACTGGAACAAAGGTTGAACAACATGACTCAACAGAAATGGTTTTCTAAGCTGTTGGTATTGGACTACAAGATAGAGTACAAGAGGGGTCAAGAGAATGTAGCAGTTGATGCATTGTCCAGGATTCCCATGAAGTAGTGTCATGCTACTATAATGGTATTACCTAAATGGATGGAAGAAATAGAGGCCAGCTATATAGGAGATCAGGAAGTTCAAGGACTGTTTTCTTAAGTGCTTTTGGATCCAGATTCTGTTCCAGACTACAAGCTCCAGAATGGGGTGCTGAGTTTTCAAGGGAAGGTGTTTGTGGGCAAGAATGGACAAGCTAGGGAGAGGATCAAAGGTGAACTACACTCCTCAAGACTAGGGGGTCACTCAGGAATCACAGGAACACTTAGAAGAATTCAAGGCTACTTCTATTGGTCTCACATGAGCAAGGATGTGGAGGAGTGGGTGAAGACCTGTGACATTTGCCAGAGGTGTAAGTTTGAAAATGTGGCCTACCCTAGTCTTCTTCAGCCTCTAGCAATACCTTCCAAGCCATGGCAGCACATTGCCATGGACTTTATAGAGGGTTTGCCTAGTTCTAAGAGATTCAATAGCAAACTAGTGGTGATTGACAGATACACTAAGTATGGGCATATTATCCCTCTAACTCACGCTTATACAGCACTAACAGTGGCTCAGAAATTTTTGGAGGTAATATACAAGCTCCATGGCTTACCTGAAACCATAGTCTCTAATAGAGACAAGATCTTTCTCAGTAAGTTTTGGTAAGAGCTATTCAGGTTGTTGGGTGTGTATGTCAACTGCTTATCACCCACAATCTGATGGGCAAACTGAGAAGCTCAATCAATGTATTGAGAGCTATCTCAGGTGTATGTGCCACCAATTTCCAAAGCAGTGGGCTTAGTGGTTGGGATTTGGGGAATGGTGGTATAATACCAACTACCATTCTGCCTTCTCCATTTGAGGCCCTATATGGGTACAAAGCCCCACAGTTGGCCATTCCTGAGATTTAGACCAAGGTAGCTGCAGTGGAACAATTTTTACACCACAAACAGCTATTGGCAGAGCTTCTCAAGGAGAACTTACAACAGGCACAAGCAAGAATGAAGAATCAAGAGGACAAACACAACTCAGAGAGGCAATTTAAGGTGGGAGAGTGGGCTTATTTGAGGCTACAGCCCTACAAGCAATCCTCAGTAGCTATCAGGAGGAGCATGAAATTGGCTGCTAAGTACAATGGGCCATTTCAAATTATAGAAAAGATTGGATCTGTGGAATATAAACTGAGGTTTCCTGAGTCTTCTCGGATACACCCCGTCTTCCATGTATCTCTTCTCAAATGCCAGCTCGGTAATTGCCATCGGTTGTTCACTTCACTACCAAAATTAACAAAGGAGGGGCAGCTCAAACTCCAGCCTTGGGCGATTCTGGACCAGAAAATGGTAAAGCGCAACAACGTTGCAGTGGTTCATGTGCTGGTGCAATGGCCGTATTCGGCTCCAGAGGACGCGACCTGGGAGGATTGGACCGTGTTTCACAGCAACCTTCCAGATTTCGATCCTTGAGGTCAAGGATTTTGTGAGAGGGAGGCATTGCTATGAAAGATAAGATGGAAGAGTGCCACGGTCAATTGATTCATTGAAGAAGAAGCCAGACACGGTGTCGTTTAGCCAATAAGTAGGCTCATAAGTGAAACGTTGTGTTACACGGGGGCTTAAGTGGTGAGCAAACCGCAGCAACAACAGTGCTGCAGGCGGCCACGGCTGGATCTGGTTTCGGTAGCATGAGGAGGATGGTGACAACGGTCCAGCGAGCTTCAATTGGTGGAGGCGGTCCGAGCACGGCGGTGGAGCACAACGGAAAAGACGGAGCATAGAGGTTGCCGGTGACGAGGTCTTCCCCAAACCTTTCTTTTCCGGTGAGGTCTGCAGATTCCAGCGAGCTTTCTCTTTTTCTCCGGCGAAGCTTGGTGTCGAAACAAACCTTTCTAATCGAACAACCCAAAGCAGTGATTTTTGAAACAAAACCAGAAGAGCAATCTGAGAGTGAGAGTTATGACATGTCCTTGAAAATTACAAGAACTGGAAGTTGGGGAAGACAGATACTGAAAGGGTTACAATTTTGAGACCCAAAAAATGATAATAATAAATCAAAGGTGTGGCTCAAGTGTGGATGGTGATTAGAATCGATTAGGTTCATTTTGTTTCTAATCAATGTATTTGAATTTTGGGATTAGGGCTTGTTGATATGAAATTTAAGATTTGAGTTTTTAGATTTGGGATTAAATTTGAATTGATGGATTGTTTTCATGAAATTAGGATTGATGTTGAGTTTGCCGGCGATATTATTAATTTTTCGACAACTTTATGAAATTTCTAGTAAGTCTATAAATTTGCCGGTGAAATTATGAATTTTCCGGCGAGTTTATAAATTTTCTGGCTATCTAATCATACAAATTAATTATAAAATAAAACAAAATAATTTTAATTTTTTTATAATCATTTAAAAATTAAGCTTACCAATTAGTGCGTGACACGTGGCCAACAAACAATTTTAAATTCATAATTACCACATATATGCTGATTATTTAATATAATCCAATCAAAACATGACACGTGGAAAATGTTATTGTTTTAGAATTATTTTTATTCAAAAAAATTCACGTCAGCGTATTTTACGGTCTTCTAGACAGAATCTAACAGCAAGACCATCTGAGTTCACTTTTTGATAGTACAAAGACTAATACGGGTTTCTTTTTGGCATTTTAGCCAAAAAAAAAAAATAGATGGCCACAGTTATTGAGCATTTAGCCTTTTAGCCCCCTAAATGATTTTGTGATTATTTTATTAAGGGCTTGGCACTACTTGGAGTGGCACCAAGCCCCTATTAAAATATTCACAAAAAAATTGTCCCTTGCCGAATTTCCATCTCCGGCCACCGGCAACAATTTTTTTTTTGTCCAAAACAAAATTATGTTCATTTACAGATAGTTTAAAAATTACAATTTATATCCTTTGCTGCATCCAATAATTGACACAATTTTTTCATTTCGATACACGAAGCGACACCGAATTTAGCCGAACCGAGAAAATTATTTCGCGACTATTCAAATGTAATTACAAAGTCGTGCAAAAAAAATTTATTACATAAATATAGAAAATTGATACAATAGGCAAAATTAATTATGACGATTTGCCAAATGACTACTAGTACCACATCGTTTAGGACGGCGAACGCGTCTTAAATTATACACTGGTTGTGGTTGGTTGGATGACTCTTCGTCAGTATCTTCACATAAATTATAATTTTCTCGGGTCGGGTAAATTCGTGTCGCTTCGTGTAACGAAACGACAGAATTGTGGCAATTATTGGTTGCAACAAAGGTTATAAATTGTAATTTTTAAACTATCTGTAAATGAACATAATTTTGTTTTGATCCCAAAAATAAAATTTGTTGCCGGTGGCCGGAGTTGGAAATTCAGCAAGAGACAATTTTTTTGTGAATATTTTAATAGGGCTTGGCGCTACTTGAAGTGGAGCCAAGGGTCTTGGCACCACTTGGAGTGGCGCCAAGCCCTTAATAAAATAATCACAAAATCATTTGGGGGCTAAAAGACTAAATGCTCAATAATTGTGGCCATTTCTCTAATTTTTTTATGCATAAAATGGTTCTACAATCTTTAGACTTGTCTCAATTTTGGAGTTGGTCCTTGTTTAGAGTTTTCACTAGTTTTGGACCTTGGACTTTCCATTATATTTAATTTCATCCAACTTACTTGATATTGCAGGTTAGTGATGTACATGTCACCCCTCTAGTCCAACTCACCGCTCCACATCAGCCTAAACCATTTGTCTAGTTAGCAAAAACCATTAGTAAATAAAACTGTGCGTTTCGGTTCTAGATTAAAGGGAGTGGTGAGTTGGCTCATGGTTCCTCACGGCGGAGCCAACACAGCCAGCATGCGCCATCGCCGCCTCGGAGGAAACATCTCCACATGAGTTTTAATGACGTGGACTGCAAGAGTTTTAATGACGTGGCATATGGCAACCGGCTATAGCAGGTCAAATGGGTGAAAATAATAAAACATTGCAGTTCAGGGTTCGAAACGGCTGAACTCCGAGGGCAGAGGGTAACATAGAAAAAAAAAAGACAGTGTAGGGGATCTGGAAATATATAACCCATAACATAAACTATGTATATGCATCATCTCTTTCTTTCTGAGCCTGAACTACGCCTTCCTCAGCATGGTTCACCTACATCTCAAGATCCTTCATCTGACCCTCAAGGACCTTCAACAATCTATCGTTCTCATACTGAAGAGCAAGGTGCTTCTCCTGTAAGGCTAGCAGCTCAACCCTAATATCCGCAACAGTTTCCAGAGACTTCGCCTGGACGGCCTCGTCAAATTTGCTTCTCAGCTCCAGCAACTGGTTGGCGTGCTTGCGGGATTCTCTAAAATGAATCCGTTGAGCAGCCATCATTCCCTCGTGAAGGGTGGTTATGATTCCTCCAGTCGAGGAAGCAGCTTGAACAGCCTGCAATACCAAAACCAGTATTACTCGAAATAAAAAAAAAGTGGAAATACCAAAAGAAAAGCGACTAATCCAATCCTCACCTTCAAAAGATACTCATCCACCAGCTGTAAAGCATCAATACTCTTAACTATGGCATTAGAGTCGTAGGCAGTTTGAAAAACCTTCTCGTCCTTCGCCTGCTCTGGATTAGGAAGAACTAGGGTAGTCTTTCCAGTAGAGAGAGAACCTCGAGCAGTACTCCCACCAGACTGACCCTCAAAGAAACGGACTAGGTCTTCTATGGCCAAGTCCGGAGCGTTAGGAACCTCCACCGCGGATTTGCCAGCATCCTGAGGTTGCCTAGGGTCTTCTTCCTTCTAGGTCGAACCCTGGCAGCTTGAACCACACTAGTCTTCCCCGAGTCAACACTAGCCACCTCGACGAGGATGGGAGCAGTTACGTTCACCTCAGATCTTTTAGCAGTACCTGAAGGGCAGTCAGATACTTTAATAGCACACTTCTGAACAGTATCAGCAGCAGCAGTGAGCACGTTTCCTTGAACTGGAGGAGTTATAGCGTACTTATGAGAATCGGGGACAGCTCCAGAAGGCCTAGACTTTTTGAAGGAGTCCTTACTGTCATCTATCAACAATTTCCTCTTAATACCCAAAGAAGTCCCAGATGGGGGAATCAGGATTGGGCCACTAGAGGGGTGAGGTACTCCGCCAACCTCTGAGGACTTTCTAATCATATGGGGGACAAAGTGAGTAAGTCCCAAGGCACTCAGACAAGCGGCTCTCTCAGTAGCAAGGTTGTCATTGTAAATCTCCCGATCGACTTTGGTCTAGGTGTCCAAGAAAGCAGAATCTGTCATTTAAATCTGGATTTAGCAAAATGAAAGCCATGGGAAGTTTCGTAGGAAAAGAATAAAGAAGGAGCTACTCAATACCTGGAAGGCAGTGCTTGGCGCCTGCACAACGATCCCACACATTTACGGAATGACAGGCTTTGTAGTCCTCAAAGAAAACTGGCTTAAGAGTGGAACCATGAATCTTCCTCTGCATGTTACGCTGACTAGGGATGAGGAACAAAAGTGGTTTAATATCCTTCCAAGGCCTTCAGCGAGCCCCAGAGTAATACTGAACGTCATCCCTGAACAAGAACTCAATACTATACATACGAACCTTGGGAAGCTTTTCTGATAAAATGTCCCGGGTCTCCCGGTCGCAGTCCGTGCGAGCATAGGGCCAAGATTTCCTGCTCAAAGTAGTCTTCTTTACCCAGCTAGTCTCGTTAGCTGGGGTCTTTTTCCGGGAAACCTTCCAACCTAGACGAGAAATTATAAATACCCGCGAGGTGGGCGAGACGCAAGTGTTGATCCTCGGTTCCTCAAATAGGTGAGGTTAAGTAGACACAGCAACCAACTCGTCATCTTCTTCCTCAGGCTTGTTAGCTTTCTCTCATCTCTTATCAACCTTCCAAAAATAGAGAAAGGCTCCCAGAGTAGGTTCTCGTCCCAATAGGCAACAAATAGCAGCAAAGCATACAATCTTCTTCAGATCACCATGAGCCAGGTGGAGAAGATCAGTCTCCATGTAAGTCACCACATCCTCAACAAATGGATCAAGAGGAAGGGTCAGTCCATTCTCAAAAAGGTTCCAAAGGTCAAACTCACTAGGTCGCGAGTAGGGGCACGTCCTTGAAAGTTAGTCAGGTCCACACCCAAATCAGCAAAAAGATGGTCGACCATCCTTTGTGTCACAACTCCGTGACCAGGTAAACGAAGCTCCTCCCTAATAATAGGGGGGGACGTACTACAATTATCGCCTCCCTAATCACTGGGTGGATGCAGTGATCATCATCATAGAAATGTAGGTTGGTAGGCGTAATCAATGGAGGAACGGACACCTCCTCGCTAGCAACCTGCATATCGACTAGCTCTTTGACGTTAGAAGTAAGGGGCAGAACGATAGCCCTAGACCGGTCATCTACAGGCGGTCTCTTTGAACTTGTTGATATGTCTCTAGGCACGACAGCAAGGTCTCTATGACCCGACCGAGTATACCTGTGGCTCTCAGGTTGAGGAGGGACGGGACCTTTAGACGAATTGGAACGGGATTTGGAGGCCAGAATTTTGGAGACACCGGACTTGTCAGACTTACCCATTTGAAGAAAGGACGACCTGTAAATAATCAAAGAGGTCTTAGGACACAGAAAATACCACGCAAGACTTCAAAAAGAAGTCCTTAATAGTTGTCGATAGCAGAAAACACAAAGCGAGCCCGTTCCTTGAAGAACAAGGAATCGAGAACATGGCAACCACAACAAAAAGCAAGTAAAAGTACAGAAAACCAACTTCCAAGTTAGGGGGACATGCAGAATATACCGAGAATCAACATGCATAAAAGGGAATCAAAGAAGCAAAAGAAAAGAGGCAATTTCATTCAACAAAAATAGAAGATACATCTTCATCACATTACAAAAACAGAGTATGTACATCGCAAAGAACACCATCAACATAAAGACAAAGACACAGAACATCCTACAGACCTATCAATATCAACAAACCTCCAGCAAATCAGAAGCTGAACGTAGAGAAACCCTAAATCTATACTACACCGACACAGAAAAGTGCTCTCGAGCAAAATTGCTCGAAAAAGGAAACCCATAGCCATTATAATCATAAGAATCAAAGCTAGGAACTGGAAGGATCCGAGGAATCAACGACCGCAACAAAGACCTGCAGACTCCAAAGTTCAGAAAAGGGAAAAGGTCAGAACCCTCAAAACCCTAAAATCACCATAAAAGTAAAATCCAAAATCAGGGTTCTCTTGGGTTAGATCTAGAGAACCAAACCTATAAACTATCTACTACCTAAACCACATCTAAACCCCAAAATAGCCATAGCCAAAACCCCAAAGCCTACCCAAATCATTCTTTTCTCAAAATCCACTTTTCCCGCCATAAATGAACTTTCTTTAAGGTAAAGAAAGACCTCTTCAAGGTCCTCACCAAATAATTCGAAGAAAAACAACAAAACCTTTCAAAAAGAGAATCGATGAAGGTCGAGCAAAACCCAGAAACCCCAAAACCCAAAACTCGAAAAGCCAGAAATAGAAGCAGAAGGCAAAACGAAGAAACTTACCGAACAAAGAAAGCTAGACAAAGAACTTCGAGGAAAAGGCAGAACACCGGCGAACAGCAAGCACGAGATCGAAAAGAAGAAGCTTTTTCTCTGGAAAGTTTCTGAGGCAACAATGTCAGAAAAGAGAAGAAGGAAATCTTAAAGGGTTTAAATAGAAGAAATCCACAAGTGTTGAGCCCTTTTTTGGTTGGAGACTCTAACATGTGAGAAATGTGTGGGGATGAGTAGATCTGTTGAGATTCCGTTGTCGGCAGGAAATAGGCTGCCACCTGAGAGTTAAGCTTCTGATGAGAATAGATTCGAGACTGTGGATCTACAAAATAAACACCAAAGCACGATATAACCGGGGTTGGGGGTTCCAATTCATCACCTCCAGTGTGAGAATTAGTGATCTGGTATGAAAGAATGTGAGAAATGAAACAAAGGTTTTAGAGATAGAGTTTCAGTTATAGAAAAGTCGGATCCCCTCTCTTACTGTGAAGGGGTATTTATAGGCTTATGATGACTTGGAGCGCACAGTCTTGCTGGCATGGATGACTTGGAGCGCACGGTATTATTGTTTTGTGTGGTCCTACTAACAAGGTCACACTTGGTAAGGGCAATAAGCCGAACGTGCATAAATGAGATCTTTGTTTTGAAGTTAAAGTTTGGATTATATTCATAAACTCTTGCATATTCCCGAGTGGTAATCTGTCCAAAATATGTGGTGACAGATTATTCGTATTGTATTGCATCATGACCAATCGTAAAGTGCATTTGGG